>JAQJVL010000073.1:2205220-2392245 GCA_035578905.1 Stictocephala bisonia | reverse complement strand
GATTAATTCCTTAACTTTAACTATTGTGAAAAGTACTTTTTCTTTAGGCCTACGTTACAGTTAAACTAATTTATATTACAATCTTAGATGGCATCAATAATTACAACTACTAATTGCAAAGTGACTTTACTTAAATTCCTTTCTTTTAATTACAGATCCCTAGCTCTATAAAGTGACTCTACTAGATTCCCTACTATTATTTACAATTACTGACTACTAATTGACTTTACTTAGATTCCCTACTAACCTACAGTCCAAAGCTAACAATTCACTCACAGTTTCTTCAGTGTCCCTTCAGAAGTCGTCCACCAAGTACCCGCACTGCTCCTTCGTTTGATCCCCACAACGAACCACTCACCGGTAACTTCTCCGTAGACCACTTCACTATACTCGGGACACTTCACTCGCACTGTAGAACTCGCTCACTGTCGCTGCCAAACACCCGGGGCTGTAGGCTCTAGACTCACTGACTGACTGACTGACTGACTGACTCCGGTATCCGGGCGTATATATCACCTGCAGGTCTCCATCTAGAAGCTTCTTGAATTCCCCTGCGTCCGAAGTTCCATGACAGAGCTGGCTCGTCAACCCAGAAGATTCTAGAAGTTCATTGAAGAGGTAAGGGGGCGTTCATGCGTAAGCCATTGTGCCCCAAAGGTTGTAACAAGCAGGGCAGGTGGTCAGCGACCCATCTATTACTTTCCGCATCACCGGTTCCCAGGATGCAGGCCACTCTGCATGTCACAATAATATGCTTAGTAATAACAAATTCACATACTTCTATATAATTCACAAGCCTTATTGTACTAACACAAAACTGACTAAATAAATGAAAATATTAATAATTACACATATAGTCACCAATAAACTACTTTACTTTGCTTCCCTTAACTCAATTTATTTGTCTTCACTCTTCTTTTCGCATTAACTGGCAACTGGCCAAACTCAAAACCGCATCCCTACAATGTCTTCGGAGAAAAGGCTAAATATCACCGTGAAAAAGAAAAAGTACCCTAATACTGAACACGTACTAAACATTAAAATATTACCAGATTAAAACGATAAACACAAATATTATACCAAATAAATTAAATAGACAACCCTTATAAGCTTACGTACTACAATTAAATAAAATATATCAAGTATTCACTTCACTTCACTTCACTTCACTTCACTTCACTTCACTTCACTTCACTTCACTTCACTTCACTTCATTTCACTTCACTTCACTTCACTTTACTTTACTTTACTTTACTTTAAAAAAAACATCAACAGCTCATTTAAAAAATTTAAAAATGGTTAATTTAAATTAAAAAAAAAATGTCAATTCAAAGAAAAGTAGTTAACACTGCTCTTAAAGCAATCTCCTAAACTAATTGACATATTATAATATTACCTTACTGATCTTTTATCCGTCGCAGGCTAAACGCCTCAGGATACCCGGCGCCTCCACCAAATTTGTCACGTCCCCCTCGTGAAGGGGGGTGGTCGCTTAGGGGGTTGGTAGTCCAGAGGATAAAATAGACCCAAACACACATATTTATCTTACCTTTATTCCTATCTTTGGGTGGTACTGCTACTCGATGGTCCCTACCAGTATAACTTCTACAACTTCCCTACGCGGACATAAATCTCACCACGTCTACCCTATCAGTAAGCCACGTCTTCAGGTATCGAAGGGTGTTGGATGTCCATCGCCTCCTCCTAGGTCAGCCGGTGCGCCTGGGTCGCTCGGCTGCCGCTCTCCGTCTGTCCACCTCTACATCAGCTCCCGGTCTTCCCCCTCTTCTTGCCTCAGCAGTACTCAGCATAACTCACATATAGTACGAAGGGAATTGGGCCCCTTCGTAACAATAGTTTTGTTAGAATTTTAGGAAGATTAATGCAATAAGCCTTTCTTCTAGCTAACTTTTATTGCCAAGATTATACTTTTGTTTAGTTAAGTAAACTATAAGACAATCAGTTACAAAAATACCTAAAAGACGCAGGTCCCAAAATTAGTGCGCTTACCAATCGTCCTGATATGATAAGGAATCAAATGAAACATGCACGTTTTCAGTGCATTTACAGTACATGCTTGGATTTTCAGTCCAAGATAGGCTTTAAAGCACTGGAACTCATCACCATAAAATAGACGGATTTTCTTCTATTGTTATTATATGAACAACTTGATAATCTAGATACCATAACAAATTTGATTTTTCATAACGTCAATTTAAGTACGTCTAGGGAGTTAGGCAGTTGTAAGTATTAAATTATAATGTATCCCCAACTAATTACAACTCCTCTCATCATTTGACGTATTGCTTTACTCATTTCCAAATCGTAGGAAATTTTTAAACTTTATATTTATTTTATACATAAGCATATACGATTGTATTATGCATTACTACCCACAAACCAAATGAACATAAATACATACAAACAAAATTTGTATTTAATTCTCATTGGAGAGGGTGGGGGGTTATCGTAACTACAACAAAAGGTAAAATCGTAGATTACTCCCAATTACCTAAGAAACCTTCTTCTAAGAACGACAAAACTCTACTTAATACAAACGAATTAATCCCTATAGAAGTTATGTGTTTTGTGAAAAAAAATAAAAAACTTGAATTTTTGAATTTGGGGTTGAATTTTTTTTGATTTTGATCCTTCTTATAAAGGAATCTTTTATACGAGTTAAACAAATCTGTAATTGCCAATATGGTTAACATGTTTTCTCCAGATAACACTTTGTTATATTTAAATCATGTTCCATGATTTGATTTAAGAAAATGTTTGAATGATTTTGTAAGTGAATATATAATTAGCCGTCTACAATAAGTAATTATTCTGTCTAATACTACCCAATTACTAACATCAGCCAATTACTCAATGATCCGTACCTCTCTTTAACCAATGTCAACTGGGATTACCTCCGACTTACATGCTTTTAGAGGCATCAATACACCAGGGGCCAATCTGTTAAAAGGTAGGTATTCATTAATAACTCGCACACACAATTCCCAACGGACCGATGAAACAAATACAACGGACTAAGCCATCAATCAATTACTGATAGTAGTTTGGAATCATGTCTACAATCCGCTAATACAACCTGGAATCAATTGTGATCCAGTCTTCGTGAAAGCCTGTAATGCTTTATCTTTGACAAATAATACTTGATTGGACCCATTTAAGTTGTGTTGCACTAACTTAGTTACAGCTAACGTAATAGTTAAAGATAAACCTTTAACAATTTACATAATAGAGAAAATTGAGATCGGGCGGTAATTTTAGGGGGATAAAGGATCGCCCTTTTTTAAGTTAGGCGTGACCTTAGCAGTTTTGAGAGTGGAGGGAAACTTTCCCGAGAGAAAGGAGAGATTGATCAAGTACTCAAGTGGCTTTACCAGATGCTTAGAGTATTGTTTTATACACCACGTCGAGACCCATTTTGAGTCGTTTAATTTCTTCGACGGAAGATCTCCTATTAGTTTGGCAATCTCCTCCTTCTGTAACTGGGATCAAAACCATAGAGGCTACTGGACTAGGTTTCAAAGAATGAAATGGCCGACTATTTCAGAACCAATTCTTTTGTAAGTAAGATGCCACAAATTTCAAGTCAAAATGACCAATTTATCAGAAATAACGATTGGTTAACTTTTCTATGTAATTTTTGAGTGAAAATTAAAAAAAGCCATTTATGAGGTTGTTATTTGATTAAATAAATGGAACATTATCTCAAAAATATACTAATTAACCTAACGGTACAAATAATTTATCAGTAGATTACACTTAAATAAAATAAAAATAAATAAATGAGCGATACACGAGTCCTTGCAAATCCACATCTTAATTTTAAAAGAATGTCAAAGTCATCAAGATTTTTAAAAAATTTTATCTTTAGTTTATTAATAAGTTATTTTTACCGCTGTCAATATATTTTTGAGATAATTTTCGATTTCTTTGATTCATTTCAGCTGATTCTTTTGAAAGCATTCAATTCTCTAAATATTTGGCTGCTGAGTACGTTACTCCCGTATGGCTAAATAGTGCGATACTAATGCGAGTTATGTCAAACTTAATAGGGCCATGATCGAGTAGTAGGGTCCCACTAAGATATAACTGCTTAAAAAATGTTAACCAGCCGCCATTTATGATAGCGTGGTCATTTGTATTATAACTTGTGGCGTCCTCATCAGAAAATAAGAAGCAAACCCTATACTCTAGGTAGATAGAAATTACATTCTACATCAAAAGATATAAGAAAACGTTTTAGGACCATATACTGATTCTAAGTTTTATCTGGTTCCATTCAGAAGAATTGAAGGTGGTTCCATACTTCTTCTACATCCTGTATATATGTATACATATATTGTTTTATACATTTGTTATGCTATGAAAGTAGGAAAAGTAGTAATTGTAAAGTTAGTAGGTTAGTGGTTTTTTTTTTTTTTTTTTTTTTTTTTTTCAATAAGATTTAAACCAAGTTAACTACCAGCAAGCTACAAAACTATTTACTTACTTCATTTGGTGTACTTGTTTTATAACTCTTCATTAATCACCCCTAAGTCACATCCCCAACTATATCGCAGTATGACGTTGTACGACGCGAGTCCATAAACGTCAAGTAAACAGGTTATAGTTCTGGATCACATCCAAGGCAACACAGTTATGATGGTTGTATTTATAACGTCATGCAATATGGCATTCATGCACAGTTATTGTCACAAGTTGGCACCCCTTAGTCACTGACATCACATTGTGACTAGCCACTGATGGAAGTAGATAGTGTTATAAATTATAGTCACTGGTACCAGAGATGATAAATCCCTGGTGTTTCACAGATACGTTATAAATGCGGGAAACATTTTTGATCTTTTACGTTTGGGACGACCAACGAATGAATGGACACCCTCGCATTGAATTACTTAATACGAACTCATACTTACGATTAAGGAGCTGTCAATTATCCCTCACACCGTCCTCCACTATCAGTAGATGTACAGGAGAAAATAATTTTGTTTATTTAATTACACGGAAGTTGTCTTTTATTTTAATTTATACGTTGGAGAAAATGAGTCAGCATAGTTAAATATTATTACTATTTCGTGCTTCTGATCCAACACTTAAATACTTTGTACGACATTCAGAACCCTGCAAGCTACCCCGCTAGTGTAGCCTGGGTTATCAGTGGTCACAAAAAAATTAATTCATTGGCGGTTGAAGTTTAACCTCCTAAACGGAAAAACCGTCATAAAATTAAAAAATATGGAAGTAATCGAGCATTTCTTTCTGAATCAAATTTAAAATAAAATCACTTTTTTGGAATATTTTAAAAGAAGAAAATTATGTCCTATAAATATAACAGAAGATTGAAATAATTGGATGAAAACATATAATATACTTTAGACAAATAAGTTGAACTGTGTGGTTAAGAAAAGAAAGGTAATATTTCGAAAGTTAGTTGAATGTTAAAAAATGTGTTTTTAATTTTATTTTGAATTCTAGAACCATATGTTTTCTATACATTCAGCATCTTAAAATCAATAATTATTTAAGCTTTTATAAGTAAATATTGACACTAATAGCAGCCTATACAGTTGAGCAAGTGTCAGTTCGTTATTCCCTGCCAATCCCTTATATAACAACTTATTTATAAGTAAATATTGACACTAATAGCAGCCTATACAGTTGAGCAAGTGTCAGTTCGTTATTCCTTGCCAATCCCTTATATAACAACTTATTTATAAGTAATATGACACTAATAGCAGCCTATACAGTTTGAGCAAGTGTCAGTTCGTTATTCCCTGCCAATCCCTTATATAACAACTTATTTATAAGTAAATATTGACACTAATAGCAGCCTATACAGTTGAGCAAGTGTCAGTTCGTTATTCCTTGCCAATCCCTTATATAACAACTTATTTATAAGTAAATATTGACACTAATAGCAGCCTATACAGTTGAGCAAGTGTCAGTTCGTTATTCCTTGCCAATCCCTTATATAACAACTTATTTATATTCCACAAAATAGATAAGTACATTAGCTTATGTACTTCTTATTATGTATTCAAAATATGAATGTTCATATGTACGAGATGAAAATAATAACTTAAATATGGCATCAGTGATGTTAAATTTAATGTTTGCATTATTAATACTTTAGGACATGTCAGTATTCAAATTAAACGTATTTTTTCATTAGTATTGTCATGTTTTTATTATTCATAAAGATTTTAATGAAATAAAAAATTATTAAAGGTCCCCCTTTTAAGAAAATTAAAACATCCAGATTCTACGATAAAAACTTTATTTTGCTAACTGTTTAATCATTTATTTTTAACAACACCATGTTATACGTTATACATGTAATAAGTGCCATTGCATTTCATATGGTATAGCAAAATACATTTCCGCATTTATAAGTAAGTTTGTTAGAAAATTAATTATGTATTGAAGGAGATTATTAATTTTAAATCACGAATGTGATTCGTAATCTCGATGTATTTCAGAACAACAAATCAAAGCTCGCAGTCTGAATCATTTAAATTGGAGATTTGTCACAACATAAGAGATTTGAACTGGAAATGTTCCAGTTCTTGGTCCGTGTCTAAATTCAACAATTTCTAAGGACCGTCAATTATGGTATGTTTTAGATATACCTGATTAGTTCTACTAACTGAAATAAAATTCGCCATCAATAAATAACGAATGTGTGTAACCGTAATTCTTACCCCTGAGCGCATCAAGCTCTCCCAGAAGTTTCAAATTAAATTGCTTCTTGGTTGCTGCAAATTTAAATCGAACTCACTAAGCCTCCAGAGAGTGGAAAACACTCAACAAACATCTATCTTCAGTTTATCTTGTTCCATTTCTTTATTTCACCACAATTTCACTATATTTTATAGGCAGCATCATACATTTATTAAAGACAGTACAAATTTAAACTACTGGAATTGGCTATAGTTTCACAATGCTGTACAAAAATTATCAATTTTAGTAACTTGTATCACTAAAGTTACCGAAAAACAGTCGACTACAAAAATTTAAAAAAAACCAGTTCCTTCTATTATTTTGTATGGAAATTATAAAAAAATTAATATTAACAGTCATTGAATTATATTAATTAGTTAATTGTCATTGAGATAAAAACTGTCGTTATACCAAATTGAACTACAATAAAATATATATTTATCATATTTACTGAATTAAAAAATCGTATTGAATTCCTCTTTTTGTAACAATATTCTAATTATCAAATATTGTTAAATGTTTGCTCTCAATGTCTAGTACAAATACATTTGGTAAATCTTTTGCATGTAAAACTGATTGAACTTCTATCATAGTTGCATATATTCGTAATTATAACCCTTTTGGATTTAGGATTGTCAAATGAAAATACCATATATTTTTTGTTTGTAACATTTCATGCTATAACTAAAGATCGCTAATATTCGTGTGACATACATACATTGAACTCTTCTCATATTAACCTAAATTAGATTAAATGGAAATGTTTTATAAGTGTAATCGGTCACTGACCTTTTAGTCTAGAATTTTTTCAGGTGAGAGTTAGGATTCATTTTTTTAAATTAATTCCTCCTTATAGTTTTCCTCCATTAGAATGTATTTAGGCACCGTCTTGACTGTTAAATTCGTAACAGTGTCATTTTACAGCAAAACGTCCAAAGAACGTGTCAACTATTTTCCAGTTCCTAGTCACAGGTGCACGAAATGTGGTAATAACCTCTTAACTACTGATCGAATTCTACCCCGAATGTAAATTTGTGGTACTTCCACATCCAACATGAAAAACAGTTTATGTGGATTTAAGGGTATTGAATACGTTTATTTTTCGTTTTTCAAATTACAGTTGGCGAGGAAAAAATATAATTGATAGCATTGACACACACCAAATGATGTATAAGAATGTTTGTGTCTCACCCACTACATAAATCCATTACTTCTACCCTTATAGTATATTTAGGCACAATTGCAAATAATTTCTTGGATATGTGTATCTAATATTCGCACATGTAAAGCAACGATTCTCAAATATTTCAGTCTTGGGACTCACCTCCAGCTTCGCATAGTTTTTCGTGAGACACTTACATGTACTTATCCTGTAATTAAATTAAATGCATATACTTATATTTTACTCATTTATTTAGGAATAGGTTTAAATAATTCAAGCTATGATGAATGGTTTACTGTTACTCATCAAAACATGCGTTGACAAATTTTGAATATATAAATATATGTATCATATTTTTAATATAATTTACTAAGAAGAAAGATTGCCAAAATCCGGAAGGCACATTTATTCTAATGAGTAAAATTCATTATAGTTTATCATCTTACTAAACAAACTTATGAAACCATATATGTCAATTGTTACTAAGATACGTAATCCACTAAAAATATTCACACCTGGATGAAAATATGTTTGTTGAGTTTTATTGTAATTTAGTATTGTGGGGATGTGAATTTATCTCGAAATATAATTATGGGGAAGTTTTCCTAACTTTACAAAATACGGCTTTTATGATTCCATAGTGCCGATACCCATAATACTACGAATTTATTTCCTTTGGTACTTAAATACTTCTTTAAACTCAGCTTAATTAGCCCGAAGCCGTGTGCCATAACATAATTGGGAGATAACATGTATGTGTGTATAACTTTAGTTTCTTCAAACAGACAATAACTCTGGAAAGGCGAGAACATAGAGAGGTGGTGAGATATCTCTAATTAAGCTTCAGATCAAAAGTAATTACGAGTAATTACCTTTTTTCAGTAACAGTAAACAAGCTAATCTGTTTCATCTGTTTTATCAATAAATGCAGACCCATTTTCACCAACCCAGAGGACGGCCTTCTCTGTAATCTTGTTGAATATGAATTTATTGATTTCAATATTGCTGTTGGAGGTTAAAAAGTGTCATATCATCCACATGAAGGACGCTTTTACTGGGAAAAATATAAGCATGGTCATTTATATAAACTGGGAACAGGACCATGCTATAAAATTATGCTATAATGCTATAAAAGTATGTAGAGTGTTCTTTTTAACTGTGCCGTTATTCGACCTTGTAATCGACAATCTGTCAATAAGTTTGAAATGGGAATCATTCCATTTTTTTTTTTTTTTTTTTTTTTTTTTTTTTTTTTTTTTTTTTTTTTTTTTTTTTGAGAAGATTCAAAATACGAAGTTAACATCTTTTTACAATGGTAGCCATTTCCTAATTGGCTGACAACTTTTTTTTATCCAAGAATACACAGTATTTTATAGTGGTTTCGTTTGTTGGAACATAACAAATTACTAACCTACAAACGTTCAGTCTGTCAAAGACTACCGTTCGCTGTGCTAATTATTCTGTAGCACCTTATTTCATTTATTTTTATGATTTTATTGTTTTTCAAACGATTAAAAACTTGAGTTGGTTGAAGTATATTTTCTAAGTAACAAAAAGTAGTATAGCAAGTATCACATATTAAGGCACTGGTATGACAACGTGAATCATAACTTTTGTAATTAAAAAAATTAAATAAATAAAACCATTGTTGTGCAGAATAATTGGTTTATTGACAGTAACTGATGACAAACTGAAAGGTTATTGGTTAGTGATTGTTTACGTTCCAATAATGTCATGATTCTAATTAACGGCTAGCAATCGTAATAGTGATCTACTAGCCCACTGTATGCCTACCACCATAACAACTTTAAAACTGTAAGCTAATAAAACAATTTTAAAATTAGAATGCACTCCAATCTAACTCCATTGATTTTCAAACTGCCACCTTCAGTTATACTCCAGGATACATTGAACGCATGGTATATTCATCATTAAGAGGAATTGACAGTTCTTGTTATGTGAACTTTGTGATGAATTTTACTACATTAGTATTCCTTGGACTTTCCATCACCTAAGGAATGTGGTGTAGGGGAACTCTCCATCCTGGTCGAGGAACAACTTGAATGTTCAACTCGGATCTGCCATAACTAGTGTAAGCAGACTTGTAACATATACGAAACTAGTGGAATTCGAACACATGAACATTAAAGTACAAGAGCAAACAGTCCTGAAGAGCAATTTCCTGGCCAGCCTGTAATAATTTTTGGTTGTGCGTTGTTTTGTCTTGTTCCTTACCATTGTTTTACCTTTAAAGAGAATCATTTTTCTTTGATTACCTCATATATTGTCGTCATCTCACGTGAATTATATTTATTTTTACAGGCATACTCTTAATTACTTAGAAGTTCTTAAATTGCTATATTAAGCAATAATGGTAGCTGAGAAACTAAAAATGATTTTCTCTATGTAAGTTGAAGATCTATAAACACCAAACATAATATTTACCAGTCCATAGATCTGGCGTGTGGTTCGAGCATACGTTTCAATGGATTTCCCTCTCCAACGAAAGTTGTACATTCATGTTAAAAAATAAACAACTCGGGCACGATACCTAGAAAATACTTCCACGTGATTAGTAGATTTATTTATCAGTAATATAATAATCAAACCAGCTGATTTCACCCATATGACGTCACAGTCCACTGCACAGCTTCTTCATGATATATATCTTATTTTCTAATTACCGTGTTCTCAGATAGAACAGAATCAGCTGTTGTTTGTATTCTTTTAAAAATATGTTTTCACAATACTACAATGAGTTCAGCTGTTTTTGTTAAGTGTTTATAACCAACAAAACGTCATATTTCCCACAGCTGTCTATTGTTGACAGTCGAAAGTAACATTGTTTACGTTCGAAAATTTTCGAACGTAAAAAATGTTATTGTTAGACAGCTGGTGCATTTAAAATAGTAGAGCTGATTTTATAAAATGTTCCTAATTAAATAAAAAGTTAACATTCCAACATTTTATATTCAGTAGTGTTGTGAAAAATATCGTTGAAAACTCAAGTGAAAATGTTTTGCATGTTATCGACCAATTGAAGTGCTCAACAAGTCTCGCACTTCAAACATATGGTCTCAAACATGCAAAATCCCATTTTCCACTCTTGTTATGAAATATACTATTTCATTATGAGTGTTTACATTTTTACCGTTGCCAATAAGTAACCAAATAATTTATTGTAAAGTCACAATATTATATAAGAAACACTATTATTTTAATTATTATTCTTATTACTGTCTCAATCTTAAGTCCAGTTTTTTTTTTTCTTTGATTTTAATAATACAAGCACCACTGAACAAACTATATAAACGTAGCAGCCAACTTAAATAAGATTTAAAACAGAGTGTGCACAGTAGACGTAGAAGTATGGTGGGGGATATTCACTATCTCGCTTGCACTACCTCTCCTACACGCCTAGAACCCGGTCTGTACGTTACTAAGGGGAATTCTACTAATTACAATAATTAACAACGAAAACACATTTATGAACTATAAAAAAACAGTACTATGTACTTACTAATAATAACTTTTCCTTAGTAAAATAAATTAGCAAAAGTAAGTCAATCATTATTCCTTAACACACACTAATGATAGTTACATAAACTATAAAAAATATATCCTGCAAATATAAAAAATAGAAACTAAAAGACTGATAGTAAAATATTTCTAACTTAAAAATTGTTTATTCAAATTTACTATCAATTATACAACATTCCAGGGACGAAAACTTGTCTGCTGGGAACTCTTCGTTCATACAATATAACTTTTTAGTCTGTATCGAGAGCGTCACTTCCTCAGTTGTTTTGGTTGTATACTGAATATCGTTATACTAACCTACCCATTTAATTATCTTTTTATTTGCATTATTATTATTATGAGTTTTTTAATTCCTTGAATTACTACAGTATTCTGTAAAGTAATTTGTGTTTTTACGGAGTCAGTGTTGGTAACAAGAGCTGTGATTGGCTGGTATTGAAATGTTTATTTTATACCTCATTGCAGCTCTTTGAGAGAAGGTATTTTTTAATCCTTACTACGCATCTAGCCCCTAAAAATAGTTTTTGTGCTAAATGTCATCGTCCAAAGCTTTGAAGGTTTGAGAAACTGTAATAAGTCAGAAAACAAATGTTATAATTGTTTATGCCATAAAACAATAAATCAAAAGCAATACCTGTATGAAAGTTAATTCTACAGATAAATATAATCTTTTTTTGAAATAACTAATAATTTCAAGATTGTCCTTTCATTCTACAGTAAAAAAAATCCCCTAGGTTTGATTCGTATAAACAAAACTATTTAAATTTAAATTAAGTGAAAAATCGTGTTTATAAGAAGGTAGTCTTTACCGTTAACGATATACTTTGGCTCATTGCTGTAGTGCATTAAATTTTGATATGTTTAACGACCAAATTCATTAATACGCCCCAATTCAGTTTATAAAGCAATTTGTAACCGCCGTCCCACCGTCCCCCGTAACCCATCAACTGGACGCAGCTGTTCCACGACGTTTATCCCATCTGGCTACTTATGTCAGTG
Source organism: Stictocephala bisonia (assembly GCA_035578905.1). Lineage (NCBI taxonomy): Eukaryota > Metazoa > Arthropoda > Insecta > Hemiptera > Membracidae > Stictocephala > Stictocephala bisonia. The sequence goes on along the minus strand of JAQJVL010000073.1, from coordinate 2,379,806 downwards.
AACTGATTTATTTCATCTGATCACACAGAACCAAACTAACGTTCCCATCTGATAAACTAGATTATTCCACCAAATTACTAATAATGTGTACAATAATTTATCTACTACATTATTTTATCCTGTAACATAACATGGAGTAGTAATATCCTTATGTATAATACGTGTGGCCGCCTTTTGCTTTAGAACCTCCTCCTTATGTCAGTGAACTGATTTATTTTATGCGATCACACAGAACCAAACTAACGTTCCCATCTGATAAACTAGATTATTCCACCAAATTACTAATAATGTGTACAATAATTTATCTACTACATTATTTTATCCTGTAACATAACATGGAGTAGTAATATCCTTATGTATAATACGTGTGGCCGCCTTTTGCTTTAGAACCTCCTCCCACATTTATAAAGATTGAGGTGTCAGAAATTTGCCTCTATTGGAAGTTGTACAATAGAGGCAATTTGTGTTCGCCCTGAAGGGTACGGGAACCCCTCTAAGTATTAGTTTATTTATTTTAATAATGAGAATAACGTGGAACGAGATTTAAATTAGTCGAAAAGGAACGGCTGTTCAAATGTTAATAATGATGTTTGTATTATTCGGTTGGGGTAGAAAAAATCCAATTGAAAAATACCAAACGAAAAAGTCCAAAGCGTATTAAATCCAAAATATCATACAATAATTATATTATATAATATTTAGGACAAACAGTATGAATTTTGCAACCAACTTCAATGTACATTTATTGATTACCCTGGTAACAGTGTATGTACTATTTCCATTCAATACTCAAACTTCCTCAAACAACATGCAAAATTGAGGCTGCTCCCTTTAATTCCAAATTATCAGTTCAAATACATTATCACCCTTTATATTTATCATGGCATTGCGAACTCTTGAAAATATTACGAAAGGCTCCAGTTTTTGGACATCATCATGGCTTTTTGTATCTGCAACGTACTCAAAGGGGGATGTTGAGTACTGGAAATGCCGGCAACCGTACGCAGAGGAGGAACTGTTGCATCTCACCCAACTCATGGCCGTAATCCCGAAGAAGTACGGGCTTTGCCTGTAATGAGTGAAATGAAGAGGCAAGCACACAAACGTATTATTGTGGAGCTAAAAGTTCTTTCGTAATATTAGAAAGATTACGTTTGTGGTCAGTGGATGTACACACTATAACCACGAATGTGTGTATTTGTGTGTCCTTTATGAATTAAACACTATTCATTCAATTGTCGTGACACTTATGAAAACTACATTATTACCAGCGAATGTTATAAGCATGGTTTCGTAAGAATCCACCCCACTGGCGTGTATGGCTCCAATGGTAATCTAATGGAGTTTTTTGTTAATTTTCAGCTCCTAAATAATAACATATGAAATGATAACTTTTGTAATAGGCTAAGTGGTTATAGTAATAAATAGGTAGTGATGCAATTACAGCAATTACCTAATGTAAATAAGTTTATATATCATGTTTCACTTGATAGTTTGATTGTAATATTTGTGGTCAAAGGTCACAGACAGCAACCGAAGGCCGATTTATCACGCCGTGTGACGGGGTTAGAACGCGAAGCGTGCAGGGAATTATTGTATTTGAAAAATATCTTCAATAATATTGAGTGAAATTTTTGTACGACAAATAAAATCTATTTCATAATTAACAAACATACTATTAAGTAAAATATTTCTTCCAAATGGTACTAAGTGTTCTGTACTATGGTGATTTTTTTTATCTTTACTCTGAAATTAAGAAAATGTATTCAATTTTTCAATTCAAAAGACGCTTTATCCCACAGATTGAATACACCTATACAGTTTGGATTAGCAAATTTCTTAACTTCTAAAATAAATATAAATAAGTGTAGGCTCTTTCGCTATTATAAATGCATGGACTATCGTTTATAAATGTAGCACCCATTATTTTTTTTATTTTTTAGTATTTATAGGATATGGTTTGCCAGGACAATACTTCCTTTATATATTTAATTTTTTTCATTATTTATTACACTGGTCTTTATTTGGCATACGTTCAAAAATCTTCTCTATGATCCACACACATTGAGAAAATGCGAGGAGGAAAAATTATCTATACCTATTTTGTAGTTTTATTTTTAACCTATTACTGCAGCTTTTTCCTATTACGCGACGAAGAGTAAAAATACACTTTATTATATCCAGTCACTAGGAAATAAACAAAAATGTAGCTCATCTGGTCACAGACATCAATCAATAATTTAATCTAAAAAAGGTGCTTAAAGTTGTAAACGAGAGTCTTCTATTAGATTACATAAAATATATGATTGGAAATCCATTTATGTATTAAAATATCAATGAATGCATATACGTTTATATAGAGTGGGTGAATAGTACCTTGCATCCTACAGTAGGTGGAGAGATTGTCATTGTCAAAGCTGGGCCTATGAATATTGATCAATATGGATATGAAATTGTTAATTTTTAACCAGCAAAAATAATCTTTAGGACTCTTACTTCCAAAGTACCTATTTCCTTTGGTAATTTTTGAAATACCAAAAATAACGTTTAGGAGCGGCCGTAGATAAGGGGCTAAGGCGCTGGCTTGCCACGCTGCCGGTCCGGGTTCGATTCCCGATGTGACCACTAATAGATTTTGCCCTGCCGCTCCCGTGGTTCGGAAGTCACGTAAAGCCGTTGGTCCCCAGGTTAAGTGTTAGAGAGGGCTCCTTAGCCCTAACTTCGCCTGGTAAAATAAGACAAGCTTTAACTTTTTTTTTTACCTATGAGGTCTATAACATCATTTCACCTACACACAAACATTATTTCACGATACTTAATACAAATATTTACATGATGTAACAAAAAGATGTTTTTTAATTAGCATAATACGTGTTGGTACACGTATTATGCTAATTAATTTATTTGTACTGTAAAAAGATGTTCCGACCATATATTTTCGGATTCTACATCTAATTTAGAGCATAAAACGAAGGATAAAGTTATCCGCTATGTTTAGTGTATATCTGTTTGTTTGTGATTTTTGCAAAAACTACTAACTCAGAAACGGTTTGACCGACCGACTTGATATTTTGCCCGGCTCTTAACAATAACACATTTAATAATAACAAAAATAGCTAATTAATTATCACTGGCCATTTAAAATTGGCGGTCGTTTAAAACTGTTCAGTTAAAATATCTTGTAAACAATTAGGTTCATCAATTTAACACTAAACAATCCTTTTTAGTTAGTTTTAATAAAAATTTATGGATGCCTTAATTTGTATTGTAAGTCTACTATTAATAGAAATTTGGTAAAATATGTATTTTAAAATGAAACTAGTAAATGCAGTAAAATACACTTTTTACCAACACTTTAATAGATACAAAAAATTAAGATACCAATAGATTTATAACAAAATTAGCTAAAAATTATTAAATATGCTTAAAATGTACTAACGTAATGATTTTTAACGACCACAAATCTTTAATGTCTAAAGATAGCTAACAGACTGTTTTTAAAATTGTTAGACAGTGATAATGTAAAGAACTGTACAAAAATTCAAGTCCTTTTTAGATTTTTAATAAAATTAACGAAAATTTAGTGTTTTATGTTAAATTGATGAACACTATATTAAATTACAGTATATTTTAATTTCAAAGTTTTTACGACCACCATTTTTAATTGTTAGATTACTAATTGGCTATTTTTCTAATTATTAACTGTATTATAGTGAATAGCTGTGCCATTTAAAAATTTTATTTTATACAGTAAATTTTTTTGCGGATTACCTAATTCTTGTAATAATGAATTAAATATAGTTATTAAATATAATTAATTAAATATAATTAAGTTGTTTTATATTACTTTATAGTTGATATATTAAGGAGGTATAAGTAAGTAATAGTTTGGTTAAATTAAGATTCATGTTTTATAAAAAACAAATTTTATAAAGAAAATTTGTAAATCGTTGAATTATTCATATTTAATTAAATTGGATCATGTTGTTTTTTATTTATCTTATATTTACTAATAAATAGTAGGATGAGGGGCCAGTTTTAGACCTTCATACAATTATAAATGTGGTATGAAAGTTGGAATGCCCCAATTGATTCATGCATATCAAATGAAGTATAAATAGATAGAAATAGGGATTAAAGAGAATACACATACAATGGAATAAATAAAAGGACAAGTAAAAATTACGTTATAAAATAATTAAGTTATATTGATCGCAAAGCTTAATTTATAATTTTATGCAATAATTACTAACGTACCTAAACTCAAAATTAGGTACTAACAATAATATCAGGATATTATGTAGAGTTTTAGGTTTTTAATACTATGTAATATAAAATTCCCGGAAAATGTAAATACTGTGGAGAGATAGCGTCAACCCTTCCTTTCGTCATAAATATGCAGTAGGAAACCTTTGAGGCAACTGTGAGAAGTTACATTGGCTTCTTTTATTTATGCCGCAAAGAAGAATTATCTTGCTGAGGTAATACTTTTTCATATTAGTATACCACAAAAAAACACTGATTAGGCTATTTATTATTGATTTATCCTTTAGACCTCAATCGTCAAGATGTGGGCGAATATGGATTTCGAACAAGGGTCGATGAGCGAATGTAGTCATTTTTAGCCGTGTTTACACCGGAGTTGACATTCTGAGTTGGCAACCAGATTTCTCATAGTTGACAACCATAAAGTAATTCATTTTAAATATTGGTGCCCAACCTTTTATCAAAAATACAATAATACATATATTTTTTAATGAAGCGATTTTAAAAAGTAAATACTATATTCTTATTCAGCCCTCCATAAAATATTGATCTACAAAGTTTCATTAAAATCTTATGGCTTTCCGCGTTTACGCCGGAGTTGACAGACAAAAGTTGCCAACCTTTTTGGATAGTACTGTGTAAACACAATGACAACTTACTAGGCTGGCAACCAAATTTACAGTTCACAACTCGTTCCCGCGAGGAGTGGATAAAGATCAAAGGAAGTTGTCAACTTTGGTTGGCAGCCAAAAGTTGCTACACATAAAATAGTTACTAACTAGTTCTCCGCTTCCTCTCCCGCCTATCGTAGCATATCCTTGCAGACCTATTCTATTTCCGTTTTCGTTTCCTCCCTGTACATATGCCAGTAAGATATTTTTATTGTGTTTACTTTTATGACTGGTTGTGGGTTTTTTTAGAACTTACTACTAATAAAGTAAAAAATGTACGTTGAGGTTATGTTGCCCTTTTAGAAAATCTGTAAGTGCTTCACACGAAAAGACATTTCGGATTTTTTTTTAGTTTAAACAAATAACTGAGGCTGTTGTAGGAATCACAGTAGCCAGAAAACATATGGTTACCACTACTTTCTCCCTCACTGTAATAGCTTTTCGGTGGTTGATGTCTTGTTTATGAACCTTGTGTCCAACCATGGAAACTAAGCACTCTAAATCAGTGATGGTCATTCTTAAAAACTGTTTAAAAGAAACGTCGCACCTTAATTTCCTATCAAAGTATCATTGTCATCTCTCTTTAAGTCGATCAGTGATGTACTACCACTGAACGTTGGTCTTGCTTGGAGTAGAGGTATATCAACCGAGTAGTTATCTTCTGGATGTTCGGTGATACCGAACGCTCGACACACCGACAGACACTGACGTCTGAATTGAAAATATTACGTAAATATAAGTTAAATTGCAAATTAAACTTTGCAGATAAATATTTTACGGAGAGCTGAATGATAATATATCATTGACTTTTAAATATTACATCGTTAAAATAAATATATATTGTGGTTTTGATAAAAGGTTAGCAACCAATATTTAAGATAAACATTGGTTCGTCTGAAATATTGGGATATTCGGTTGCCAACTCAGGTTGTCAACCAGAGGTGCCAACTCAGGTTGTCAACCAGAGGTGCCAGCTCAAGTTGTCAACGAGAGGTGCCAACTCACGTTGTCAACCAGAGGTGCCAACTATGTTGTCAACCAGAGGTGCCAACTACGTTGTCAACCAGAGGTGCCAATTCACGTTGTCAACCAGAGGTGCCAACTCAGGTTGTCAACCAGAGGTGCCCACTCACGTTGTCAACCAGAGGTGCCAACTCACGTTGTCAACCAGAGGTGCCAACTCAGGTTGTCAACCAGAGGTGCCAACTCACGTTGTCAACCAGAGGTGCCAGCTCACGTTGTCAACCAGAGGTGCCAACTCAGGTTGTCAACCAGAGGTGCCAACTCACGTTGTCAACCAGAGGTGCCAATTCACGTTGTCAACCAGAGGTGCCAACTCACGATGTCAACCAGAGGTGCCAACTCAGGTTGTCAACCAGGGGTGCCAACTCACGTTGTCAACCAGAGGTGCCAACTCACGTTGTCAACCAGAGGTGCCAACTCACGTTGTCAACCAGAGGTGCCAATTCACGTTGTCAACCAGAGGTGCCAACTCAGGTTGTCAACCAGAGGTGCCAATTCACGTTGTCAACCAGAGGTGCCAACTCACGTTGTCAACCAGAGGTGCCAATTCACGTTGTCAACCAGACGTGCCAACTCAGGCTGTAAACCAGAGGTGCCAACTCAGGATGTCAACCAGAGGTGCCAATTCACGTTGTCAACCAGAGGTGCCAATTCACGTTGTCAACCAGAGGTGCCAACTCACATTGTCAACCAGAGGTGCCAACTCACGTTGTCAACCAGAGGTGCCAACTCACGTTGTAAACCAGAGGTGCCAACTCACGTTGTCAACCAGAGGTGCCAACTCAGGTTGTCAACCAGAGGTGTCAACTCACGTTGTAAACCAGAGGTGCCAACTCACGTTGTCAACCAGAGGTGCCAATTCACGTTTTAAACCAGAGGTGCCAACTCACGTTGTCAACCAGAGGTGCCAACTCACGTTGTCATCCAGAGGTGCCAACCTTTGGTTGTCAACTACAGTGTAAACCCAAATTTACAAACTAAGACCGACTATTCATAGAAAGTGTCGTTGATTAACAACCCAATGAAAATAAACAGTCAGTGGTTATCGGCTGGTCCATTTTAAAATGTATAATGAATCTGATTGGGATCGAACCTTAAGCTTATGAATCTGAGCTTTAACCAACTATGCTACCGAACAGTGTTTGATTTGAATTAAATATTTACCTAACGTATTGATGCTAAAGAATAAATACTGAATGTTCATTTGGACATCTTAATGTCTGGTGCTCCTATTGAACTTTCAATAAATACACAAGCCTGCTAAACCAATGCCAATATACTGTATAGAACAGAGGAGTTAGTTGTATCTAAGGGCCATGCTATTTAAATGTATTTTAGTAAACAATACCTTGAAGAAAGATCTACAGCAGTTTTATTACAAAGGAACACGCCTTTAAACGATACGGCCAAATAACTAATTTATATTTTAATGTAAACAATTGTAGTCCGACTGTTGGTATAGTTGATTTAATTGTTGTACATACAGCATCTTATAAACTTATAGCATATTTACCTATGTTGTAATTTAATTTATATAAAACATTCATGATTTTAAGTTAGGTTATGTAAATACATTCAGGAGGGGTTTATGTGTTCCTCAATTAAAGCAAAGTGATAATATGCGTGAAACAGTACTAATTTATGATTGTATACATGGATGAATATCCAAAATAATTACACTTAAATATGTGTTTCAACATTCCTAATGCTTTGGTCATGCAAGTAATATTTCACATGTAAAATGAAAATATACTTTATCTTGCTTTAATTGACTGCCAAAGACACGACATAATTATACAAAGTTATTTCCCATCTCACATGCGAGTTTCACTCGTCAAGAAGATACTTTTGTTTACTTTAGAAAATAATAGTTTTTATTCTAGAATTACGTTGATCCTTGTACTTTAGTACTCTGAAAATGAATAACTTCCATTATAAGCTATAATGCCTGCTTACGCAAATATATAAATGTAATGAAATGGTTGGTTATTTTAAAATTCCTTTATCACTAACATGAAGAATAATACTATTTTTTTACCACGTAATAACTGTTACATTTTCTAGAATCATATATATTTGCAAATTTAAATTTAAAACGAATCAGTGTAATAAAAGTATAAAATTATTTTGTAACTGGTAAAAGTATACAAGCAATGTTATCGGAAATCAGATTTTTAATACTTTTTTATAACTTCACCCTAAACCACTTAAAAATTAAATCTTATGTGAGAAAAAACAAGTTTTATTGGAGAATACATTTTAAGTAAATTTATTATTTTAGTAAGAATATAATTTTTCGTTTCACTTTTAGATTATATAATTGTAAGAATACGTAAAGTGCAAATGAATTGAAAGAAATATTTCTGGTCAGTTGAATCTAATGGTCTAGGGGGACGCTTCTTCTTTCAATTGAAAGGAAGTTTGCTTCCATTTGCGAAGATTGGTTTTTTGTTTGCGATGTTATTTTGTTTTGGACCATCACTGTTGATATTCACAATCAAGGTTTGAATTGAAATACTTCTGTAAGTAGGTAAGTGATTTAAAGTCTCTTACTTTATTTTTATGTGTGAATTAAGTAAACAAAATTCAAAAAGATATCTGTTTATTTACTCAGTAATAGTTTGGACTGAACAATATATTCTCTTTTTAATTCAATATAGTCTTATTAACTTTTCTGTTATTCTTCTAGTTAATATGGACAGAAAAACAACACCGATGATAGCATAGGCAATGAAGTGAAGTAAAACTTAGATGCTTAAAGTATTATTTTTGGATTTAAAAAAAACACTGATGATTGATGATTGATTGAGGAGAGTATGATTGATGCTAAAAATATTCATCAAAAACTTTGTAGTTCTTTCTACATACTTACACAAGTCATGTGACTGGTTCCCCAAACTCGTACTTGTAAAACATTTGTACTTAGTGCACTTTCTTCATCCTTCAAACCTTCTACATACGTATTTTCTAGCGGCCGCTTGGTAACCCTCCTATTTTTATTTTTTCACTAATAACTTTGAGTCATTCCAACACATTCTCCAAAAACCTTGTACTAGCCATCGCAATATCCTCTAAACCTATGTTTTCCTCTTGTCTGACGTCCCATTTACACAAGTTCCACTTGGGGTCTGTACTGTGGAGGAGCAACAGTGATTCATTATTTAGTATCCTAAGATTTTTTACGATTATTACAAAATAATAATAAGTATTTTACTCGCTAAAATCGTTAAAGGACAACAAACACACAAGTAAATTGTGATCTGAAAAACTAAACACTAAGAAGGCATTTTTACTTTAAATGTAACAAGTTAATTAATGGCATTGATTAAAAATAAACTTACTTGCTACAGTATTGTAAATATTGTAGGATAAATTGCTTTTAAATATAATTTAAATAGTGATAAAGGTAAAAACTTTTGTAAATCTCAAAACATAATAAAAGTAAGTTTTGCCATACACCTTTAAGTTGCCATAAAAATTCATAATTTTTTATTTATTTAAAAATAATACATCTTTTTAATAAGTTAGGAAATTTAAAAAATTCAACAATGGAAATTGATTTGTTTCCTTACGCAAAGAAAGGAAGCAAAATATAATCTTGATATGCCTATTAAGTTTATTATAAGTTTTTGATGTAGAAAAGTCCCTTTAGAGGCAAGGCGTTGAAGTCTAGTGGAGTTGTTTGGCTGAAATAATAGCCAGAAATTGCTTATCTTATTGTGTTGGTTCCCTAGGCTAACATCTGCCTTGAAAAGTACGGGTCTTTCTTTTAATAATACGTGTATGTTTAATTTAAAATCAACTTTAAAATAACAAACACCTTTTCGAACCATGTTACAAAAACCATCCATTTGATAACATTTTACTTTTTTATGAACAGGAAAAATATATATTTGTACAACATAGCATGTAATAAAATATTTATTGGAATTATTTAGAATTTCATAATTGTTTTTATTTTAATTTAATAGCTTTAATAATTTTTTTATTTGGGCTACCTATTTCACATCGTCATCAGATTGATGATGTTAAATTGAATTTGAAGTATTCAGAGTGTATTAATAATTAGTGTTTCTATGAATATAATTGTTTGGAACATTGCTAATTGTTGGCTCTTAACCAAATTTTCTGTATGAATCAATGAGCCAATCATGTATATATCTATATATTTCAAAGATTTATCATTTATATTTTAGCCACTTAAGTAAATTCTTTAACTTGTGTAAACAGCTGAGACAGAACTAGCTATTGGTTGCCATAATTGTTGTCATAACTGATATTATATAAATTTTTAGTATTACATTTAAAATTTACTTGATTTAATTTTTTTACTTCAACCGCTTAGTTGATATCGTGTTTTATTTACATAAAGAAATACTTATAACGTTGTTGATCGTTATTTCTGTTGATTACTTTATAACTTTTTTAATATAAACTACAAAACTACGTTATTTTAGTACACCAGTTTCATGTTATTTTTACCTTGTTTTCATTCAATGATGAATTATCTTAAATGAATACGTATGTAAATGTACGTATATGTATGGGTCAGTACCACAGTATGCATATGTAGTTTTAAACATATTCATAAATGATATTCCGATAGTTAGTTGTGAACGTTGTGAAATGTCTTAAAGTTGTGTAACTTTTAAAAGGGACCTTCTTGATTTTATGGTGGATTTTTTTATAACTAAGAAATGAGAATATGACCATTTTATCAGCTGAAGAATAAAGACAATTATGATAATGAAGAAAAACAATTTTTTTGAGTAAATATAGCGTTGTGGGTTTTCTAACTGTGCGTAATGAGTGCGTTCTAACTACGAATATGGCAAGGGTTTTGCAATCCGACCATTATTAAGCACGTTAGCACGGAATTGTGCCGGTTTCAGGAAATTTATGTTTGATAGGATAGGCTTAGGATGGGTTTTGTTAGGTAAGATGATGTTAGGTTTGTATAGGTTATGTTAGATTTAGTTAGGTACATCTATTTGGCTATGTTAAGTTTTATTAGTTACGGTTAACAAATCCAGTCTAACCTCTCAAAACACAACAAAAGTAACCACCTAACTTACAAAATACAAACCTAACCTAAGCTAACCACACTTAACATATTAATACACAACCTAGGCCTATCATATCAAAACATAACCTTAACGAAACCAGAAAATTTCTGGAGCTGACATGCTTAATAATGTTCTGATTGCAACCCCCTTGCCATATTCGTAATCAGAACTTAATTCCGCACAATTTTAGTAACCACAAAGCCACTTTTATGAGAAAAAATTAATTGTTCCGTTTTCCTCTTTTATTTAATAATCCTGGGCCAAGATTATTACCAGGTTACAAAAATATTATCGCCTTTTCAGCTGAGAAAAGGATTATATTCTTGTTTCTTAAATATTTATGTACTATAATAAATATTTTCCATAAAAAATCAACAATTCCCTTATACTATATAATTACCCGTTTCCTCTAGTATTTAATACCTTTGTGTTTATATTGAGGTAATTTATACAGTACTTAAAATGGTATAACAAAACAGGTAAAAAAAAATATTTTGAATGTTAACACATTATCTTATTTAATACTTTTATTCCGTCCATTATCATTAATTCTTATCTTTCGAAAACTTTTTTTTATAATTGCCTTTGAGCATACATTTTTATTTTAATAAAAATGGTTCTTACATAATTTAACTAAGTCTGCTTTAGTTTCAAACCTACTAGTTACAAACTGTTGAAACTCTGTTAAGTAAACTATTAAGTACAAAGTTTAATATATTTATATTATTTATATTATAATGTTATCTAAAATGTACTACACTTACCTTAATAACATGATTACCATACTTCATTACCACTATTATTAAAAAAACGTTTCCATCAATGGCCACCGATCACTGATATTTTGGTAAATAAATAAATAAGAACTCATTATCTATGAGAGTACAAATGTTCAAAGTAAGGTTTGACAGTAAATTACAAGTACAATCTCCTGCTTGTATATTATGGGATTCAGAACTTGTCTAAGCTATCTTTATACTCTGAATTTCGGAGTGTCAGATCTTCAATCAGATAGTTTTAAGCGAAGTTAAGAACAAACAATTTCCTAATAGCAAACTAAGAAAGTTTGAGTTGTTTGTTGAGAGCTTTAAAGTTTGAATAATGCTACTTTATCTTAGTTACTTTGCATGTTCAAGTAACAAAGGAGATACATTTAGCATTTTTACTTACCAGTGCACATTTTTATGTTAAGTTATGTATTTACTTGACAATATATTTCTGGATAACAATCAGGTATGTAATTTTATATGAACAGTATCATACAGTAAAAGTATACTCTTAATTCCTACCAATAATTAAAGAAATGCAAACATTCAGTTATTTGTTAGAAGTCACTAATGCCATAGTTTTATTTATTACTGTGCTGACTTACTACAAGCATCTTACCAAACACGAACAAAATAGACAGCTATCCAAACCAACTATACAAACACATTGACAGTAACTCCATAAGTAAGACTTGGACAGCCCTTTCACTCAGCTACACATGAATGACATCGATAGCTATCCAAACCAACTATACAAAGATATTGACAGTAACTCTGTAAGTAAGACTTGGACAGCCCTTCCACTCATCCATACTTGAATGACATCGATAGCTATCCAAACCTACTATACAAACACATTGACAGTAACTCCGTAAGTATGACTTGGACAGCCCTTCCACTCATCCATACTTGAATGACATCGATAGCTATCCAAACCTACTATACAAACACATTTGCTAACTCTGTAGTAAACTTGACAGCCCTTCACTCTCAACTTGAGAATCAGCTTCAACCACTATAAAACATTGCGTACTCCTAATAGACTTGACAGCCTTCACTCACCAACTGAATGACATCGATACTATCCAACCACTAAAACACATTGACAGTACTCCGTAAGTAAGATTACAGCCTACTCTTCAAAAATGACGAATATCCAACAACTATACAAACACTGACACCAATTACTCAGCTCACACACCAAATATCAAACACAACTATACAACAATTCGTAACTCAGTATACGCCCTTCCATTTCCACTGATGACACGATAGCTATCCAACAACTAAACACTTGACAGTATCGTAAGTAGACTTGACACCCTTCCACCATACCATGAAGACATCGAGCTATCCAAACTAACAAACATTGACAAACTCGAAGTATGACTTGGAGCCCTTCCATCATCCACCATGATGCATCGATAGCTATCAAAAAACATAAACACATACATACTCGTAAGATCTGGACAGCCTTCATCATCACCTGAGACATCGATAGCATCCAAACAACTATACAACAATTGACTAACTCCGTAGATTGAAGCCTTCCTACCTATGACATCATGCATCAACTACTATACAAACATGACAGTACTCCGTAAGTAACTTGACGCCCTTCACTCATCTATGAATGACATCGATAGCTATCCACAACTATACAAACACTTGACAAATCCGTAAGTACTGACCTTCACATCACATGATCATCTAGTATCAACTAACTATACAACAATTAGTACTCCGTAATAGACTTGAAGCCCTCCACATTCCACATGAATGACACGATAGCTATCAACACTATACAAAAATTGACAGTATGTAATAGACTTGGACAGCCTTTCACTCATCCACACATATACTCATACTATCAACAATTAAACCATTGACAGTACCCGTAGAGATTGACACCCTTCACTCATCCACATGAATGACTCGATAGTATCCACCAACTTACAAACAATGAAGTAACTCGAGTAGATTGACAGCTTCCACTCATCACACTGAATGCTCGAAGCTCAACAACTATAAGCATGACAGTACTCCGTAAGTATGACTGGAGCCTTCACTCTTCCACATGATGAATCGTGCTATCCACATATCAAACATTGACATAACCCGTAGTGACTGACCCTCCATCATCACAGAATACACGAAGTATCCAACATACAAAACATGACAGTACTCGTAAGTAGCTGAACCTTCCATACACCATAGCATCGACAGCTATCCAACAATATACAAAGCTGCGTACTCCGAGTTGACTGGTGCTCCACTCCAACATAAGACACAAGTATCATTCAACACTGAATACCCGAAGTATCTTGGTCCACTCTCACCATATGACTCGATGCACCAAACTATTACAAACAATGTAACCTAAGAGGCTTAACCTTCACTCGATCCAACATATGACATCGATCATCCAAACAACTATACAAACACATTGACCAACAATTGACAGTAACTCTGTAAGTAAGACTTGGACAGCCCTTCCACTCATCCATACTTGAATGACATCGATAGCTATCCAAACCTACTATACAAACACATTGACAGTAACTCCGTAAGTATGACTTGGACAGCCCTTCCACTCATCCACACATGAATGACATCGATAGCTCTCCAAACCTACTATACAAACACATTGACAGTAACTCTGTAAGTAAGACTTGGACAGCCCTTCCACTCATCCATACTTGAATGACATCGATAGCTATCCAAACCTACTATACAAACACATTGACAGTAACTCCTTAAGTAAGACTTGGACAGCCCTTCCACTCATCCATACTTGAATGACATCGATAGCTATCCAAACCTACTATACAAACACATTGACAGTAACTCCGTAAGTAAGACTTGGACAGCCCTTCCACTCATTCACACATGAATGACATCGATAGCTATCCAAACCAACTATACAAACACATTGACAGTAACTCCGTAAGTATGACTTAGACAGCCCTTCCACTCATTCACACATGAATGACATCGATAGCTATCCCAACCAACTATACAAACACATTGACAGTAACTCCGTAAGTATGACTTGGACAGCCCTTCCACTCATTCACACATGAATGACATCGATAGCTATCCAAACAAACTATACAAACACATTGACAGTAACTCCGTAAGTATGACTTGGACAGCCCTTCCACTCATTCACACATGAATGACATCGATAGCTATCCAAACAAACTATACAAACACATTGACAGTAACTCCGTAAGTATGACTTGGACAGCCCTTCCACTCATCCACACATGAATGACATCGATAGCTATCCAAACAAACTATACAAACACATTGACAGTAACTCCGTAAGTATGACTTGGACAGCCCTTCCACTCATCCACACATGAATGACATCGATAGCTATCCAAACAAACTATACAAACACATTGACAGTAACTCCGTAAGTATGACTTGGACAGCCCTTCCACTCATCCATACTTGAATGACATCGATAGCTATCCAAACCTACTATACAAACACATTGACAGTAACTCCGTAAGTATGACTTGGACAGCCCTTCCACTCATCCATACTTGAATGACATCGATAGCTATCCAAACTAACTATACAAACACATTGACAGTAACTCCGTAAGTATGACTTGGTTAGCCCTTCCACTCATCCACACATGAATGACATCAATAGCTATCCAAACTAACTATACAAACACATTGACAGTAACTCCGTAAGTATGACTTGGACAGCCCTTCCACTCATTCACACATGAATGACATCGATAGCTATCCAAACCAACTATACAAAGATATTGACAGTAACTCTGTAAGTAAGACTTGGACAGCCCTTTCACTCATCCACACATGAATGACATCAATAGCTATCCAAACCAACTATAAAAACACATTGACAGTAACTCCGTAAGTATGACTTGGACAGCCCTTCCACTCATCCACACATGAATGACATCGATAGCTATCCAAACCAACTATACAAACACATTGACAGTAACTCCGTAAGTAAGACTTGGACAGCCCTTCCACTCATCCACACATGAATGACATCGATAGCTCTCCAAACAAACTATACAAAGACATTGACAGTAACTCCGTAAGTATGACTTGGACAGCCCTTCCACTCATTCACACATGAATGACATCGATAGCTATCCCAACCAACTATACAAACACATTGACAGTAACTCCGTAAGTATGACTTGGTTAGCCCTTCCACTCATTCACACATGAATGACATCGATAGCTATCCCAACCAACTATACAAACACATTGACAGTAACTCCGTAAGTAAGACTTGGACAACCCTTCCACTCAGCTACACATGAATGACATCGACAGCTATCCAAACCAACTATACAAAGACATTGACAGTAACTCCGTAAGTATGACTTGGTTAGCCCTTCCACTCATCCACACATGAATGACATCGATAGCTATCCAAACTAACTATACAAACACATTGACAGTAACTCCGTAAGTATGACTTGGACAGCCCTTCCACTCATCCACACATGAATGACATCGATAGCCATCCAAACTAACTATACAAACACATTGAGAGTAACTCCGTAAGTAGGACTTAGACAGCCCTTCCACTCATCCACACATGAATGACATCGATAGCTATCCAAACTAACTATACAAACACATTGACAGTAACTCCGTAAGTAAGACTTGGACAGCCCTTCCACTCATCCACACATGAATGACATCGATAGCTATCCCAACCAACTATACAAACACATTGACAGTAACTCCGTAAGTAAGACTTGGACAACCCTTCCACTCATTCACACATGAATGACATCGATAGCTATCCAAACTAACTATACAAACACATTGACAGTAACTCCGTAAGTAAGACTTGGACAGCCCTTCCACTCATTCACACATGAATGACATCGATAGCTATCCAAACTAACTATACAAACACATTGACAGTAACTCCGTAAGTAAGACTTGGACAGCCCTTCCACTCATCCACACATGAATGACATCGATAGCTATCCAAACTAACTATACAAACACATTGACAGTAACTCCGTAAGTAAGACTTGGACAGCCCTTCCACTCATTCACACATGAATGACATCGATAGCTATCCCAACCAACTATACAAACACATTGACAGTAACTCCGTAAGTAAGAATTGGACAGCCCTTCCACTCATTCACACATGAATGACATCGATAGCTATCCCAACCAACTATACAAACATATTGACAGTAACTCCGTAAGTATGACTTGGTTAGCCCTTCCACTCATTCACACATGAATGACATCGATAGCTATCCCAACTAACTATACAAACACATTGACAGTAACTCCGTAAGTAAGACTTGGACAACCCTTCCACTCAGCTACACATGAATGACATCGACAGCTATCCAAACCAACTATACAAAGACATTGACAGTAACTCCGTAAGTATGCCTTGGACAGCCCTTCCACTCATCCACACATGAATGACATCGACAGCTATCCCAAGCAATTATACATAGTCATTGACAGTGACTCCGTATGTACGACTTGGACACATGAATGACATCGACAGCCATGCCAACTAACTACTTTAGTGTACGACAAGTGATCCCGGTTGTTTACATTACCACCTCTGTATTTATTGTTACCACCTGCAATGTATTTCTGTTGTTTACACTCTTTTACCACTTGAACTCTGTTTGTCACCAAACTTATTTTTACTAACCTCAACGCCTTAACTGTACTAATGACTGCCTTAACCTAATTCTTCTCAGTTCAAACTATATACATCATCACTCAAAAAGTAATCTTATTTAGCTATGCTGATGTATAAGTGAAACTGCATGTCACTTGTTTCTCTTTGACTACAGTATATATTTCACCACCTACACTGCACGAGTCATCACCCAAACTGTAGATGATATCAGACACAAAGTGTTTTCACCAACCAATTTGAGAGAGACAGTTACCGAAATGTCTAAAGCGTCTAGGACTTTGTACTTAAATTAGAGGTAGTTCAGGTTCAAGTCCTGGCCTTTATTGTTAATTTATATCATTAATATTCACCTGGTACAGTACCAGTTCCCCCTTTACTCTGTTTGATAATGTTCTGCACAGTCTAATAAGTAAAGTATGGTTAAAAATAAGTTAGGATTTTCCTTAAATAAAAAACCTATACTGTTCTAGTTACCACCGAAACTGTATTTATTATCAGCTATACACTATTGTCCCACAACATACACTAAACTAGTCTTCATTTTGTCTAGTAAAAAAAGGGCTACACTAATAAACATTTGTTACGATATTTGTTACACTGTATTTCCACCACCTATACGACACTAGACACCACCCAACCTGAATCTATTACCAGCTACACTGGATTTTCTAACACATACACTTCATTACCCACCATCTAAACAGTATTTGTTACAAGCTACGTCGTATTTACACTACATACACTGAACTACTTACGATCTAAACTGTATTTGTTACAAGCTACGCCATATTTACACTACATACACTGAACTACTCACGATCTAAACTGTATTTGTTACAAGCTACGCCATATTTACACTACATACACTGAACTACTCACGATCTAAACTGTATTTGTTACAAGCTAAGCCATATTTACACTACATACACTGAACCACTTACGATATAAACTATAATTGTTACAAGC
Organism: Stictocephala bisonia; assembly: GCA_035578905.1. Lineage (NCBI taxonomy): Eukaryota > Metazoa > Arthropoda > Insecta > Hemiptera > Membracidae > Stictocephala > Stictocephala bisonia. The sequence continues at coordinate 2,361,356 of JAQJVL010000073.1, read as the reverse complement.
TACCCCGTATTTTCACCACATACACTGAACTACTCACGATCTAAACTGTACTTTTTACAAGCTAAGCCGTATGTAAACCAAATTCAAATTCAAATTCTTTATTATGCAAATTGACAATATATACAATTGTATTACATTCGTCACTTATACTAAGAAATAAAATTAATAATAATGAATAAATAAAACATAATATTCCAATTGACATTTATGGTGGATTTAGGAAGAACTCGTCAAGAGAGTAACAGGCTCTGTTTAATAGATAATTTTTTAGCTTTTTTTTAAATTTATGTTGATTTGACTCCATACGCATATTTCTGGGTAAATTATTAAATAATTTTGGTCCCATATTTTGAGGTAGAGCAGACGCATGTTGTAATCTGTGGGGGGTCTGTCTATGCAAGTCGCGGGCTCTAGTGTTGTACGTGTGAACATCTGAGCCGGTTTGAATAGAATCAACCTTAGTTATGTAGTATACTAACATTTCATAAATGTACAACGAAGGAAGAGTTAAAATTTGGAAAGATTTAAAGTATTTTTTACATGATATTCGTGTATGCACACCTGCCATTATACGTATAGCCCTTTTCTGGAGTCGAAATACTCGTAGGAGCTCAGTACAGGAAGCTGAGCCCCACAGCACTATTCCGTACCTCAGTCTCGACTCTATGAGAGATGTATAAATAAGCCGGGAAAGAGAGTAGTTGTGGTATTTCGAATATCTGCCTAGTAAAAATAATTGTGTAGATACTCTTGAACATAGTGTATTAATGTAGTCTGACCATGAAAAGTTCTTGTCAAAAATTAGTCCTAAGTATTTAACGTTATTTTCGGAGGGCAATTCGAAATCATTCATAATAATTAAAGGGTCGGTCTCAAAAGTGTTGTTACGGCTAGAGAAAATAATGGTCTTAGTTTTATTAGGATTTACGTGCAAATTATTTTTATTTAAATATTGATACAGATTAGACAGTTCTAAAAAGCTATTAAATTCTAGGTTTTCCATTGTTGTGTTTTTAAAAAGTAGTGCTATATCGTCCGCATACATAGTGATTTGTGAATTTGGAAAATTTGACGTTAGACTGTTTGTATATATTGTAAAAAGTATTGGCCCTAATACTGAGCCTTGAGGAATTCCAAATTCTAGTTTTAAATAGCTTGATTTCGTATTTTTAATGTTCACGCATTGTTGTCTACTATGTAAATAGGACTTGATCCATTCTAGAGCTACTCCCCGAACTCCAAGGTTGTGGAGTCTATCAAAAAGCACCTTATGTTCGAGACAGTCAAATGCCTTTTGCAAGTCCAAGAATACTCCTACTGTTTTGAGGTTTTTGTCAAGTGCTGTGATAGCGTTTGTTGCGATATCTACCATAGCGTCAGTGGTATTTCTCCCCCTCACAAAGCCGTACTGTTCCTTACATAATAAGTTATGGTAAAACATAAAATTAATTAATCTACTTGCAAATACATGCTCGTATATTTTAGAAAATGTTGAAACGTTGGCTATGGGACGATAGCTCGATGGGCTATTCTTAATCTCATCTTTATATATAGGACGTACAATAGCTTGTTTCATACTCTGTGGAAACAATCCTTGTGTCAAAGATGAATTTATAATATCTGTTAAAGGAACTGATAAGGCCCTTGCACAGTGACGAACCACTTTGTGTGATATGCCATCGTAACCGGAGGCATTTGAATTCTTCAGTTGCATAATTATTTTGTAAATTTCACTGGGGTCTGTAGGCATGAGCATAAGTGTATTAGAGCAGGTTTTATCTGACATCGACTGTATTTTCGGCTCTGTTATCGTTGAATGTTTATGTTTACCAATATTTGCAAAATAACAATTTAGTTCGTTAGGAGTCGGCATATCAGCGGGTAACAAAGTCGGTCTTTTGCTCCTGTCGCTGTCTATTAATGACCACGCTTCTTTTGAAACGTTATCAGTATTCCTCAGACGTTCATACAGGTGAGCCGCTTTTGCTGCTCTTATAGTTTTGCGATACGTTTTTTTATATTGTTTACAATATTCTAAAAATTGGGTTGATTTGTTTGTTTTTTTTCTATAATCGAGTTCTTTAAGTTTTTTTGATGAAATAATAATGCCTTTTGTGATCCAATGCATTTTATTTTTAACCTTTCCAGTCAATTTATTTTTTACTGGACATGCTATCGAGAAATGGTATTTAAAAATATTTATAAAGTTTTCGAATTTATTTTCGGCTTCAGAGTTATTTATGACTGAATCCCAGTGTTCGTTGCTAAGTAGGTTATTCAACAATCTGAGGTTGTCCGGGCTAGTGTTGCTTACCGCAGTGCGGGTGCTTTCACGTGGGGTTGTGTTTTTCAGCGGAGGGGTTTGAAATGTAAGCGTGATATTTTGCGCGAAGTGATCCGATAGACCGGTCCCTACAACGTCCACTTGTAAAATATGTGAGCCTGCATTGGATAATACATGATCGATCAGCGTTGAAGAAGAACCTGTTACCCTTGTTGGCAAGTGCACATGTTGTTTTAAATTAAATTCTCTCATTAAATCTTTTAATCTGTTAGTCTCAGCATTATGATCCAACCAATTTACATTTAAGTCTCCAACTACCAAACACAAATTTTCTTTCGTCACTAGATACCTTGACAACATCTTATATAAATTATCAAAAAAACTATTTACATTTGAATAGTACGGCGGTCTATATATACCAAATATAAGTACTTTTACATTATTACGCAAAATTACTTCAACTCCTGCTGATTCAAATGTCATCTCTTTACAATACATATGTACATTTAATATATTTACGCTCAATGAACGTTTAGATAATATTACTAGGCCACCACCTTTGTGTTCACACCTTGAGAACTCACTAACAACATTGTACTGTTGAAAACTAATGCTTAGAAGTTCTTCTTTTTGTAATCCGTGTTCACTTAAGACCACTAAATCAGGTTGTTCTATTTCTAAAAATACTGTGATTAAATCGATCTTTCTTCTTATATACTGTATGTTAAGGTGTAAAACTTTTAGGTTTTCGCTATTATTCAAATGATACAAGCCGTCAAGTGAATTATCAAGGCTGTAACTTCTAACTATGTTAGCGGAACATTTTTCTTTGTCATTAGTTATTTGTTTAAAGCTGGCTCTTGAGTTTTGTTAGCCATTATTTTACAAAGATGTTGCTTACCCCTATTGTTTAAGTGTAGCCCATGAAGAGTATAGTTATTTACAGATATATTTGCGGTTGAGAGAACTTTGATATGCTCGAATTTTAATGACTCAATAACAAGCTCGATGTTGAATTTTCTTATTTTATAGTTTAACCTAGGTTTGTCATACCTCAGCGGAATTGTACATAAGATGGTATTTGTATTTTTGGTTTTGTCAGCTGGTTTGGTCAGCCACCAGAAATACTACAATATACCAGATATAATACAGAAGTCACTATCTAAACTGTTATTTATTGTTACATTCTACACCACATTTACACCAGATATGCTTCAGTAGTCACTATCTAAACTGTTATAGTTACAAGCTACGCCACATTTACACCACATACACTGCCACTACTCACGTAGACCGTATTTGCTCGAAGCTCAGTTTATCTAGGGCCAGCGTTTGCAGATGACGTGGCCCTCAGGTATTCAAACAGCCATTGGGGAACCATTTGGCAAGATATGAACCACGATCTTAAATTGTTAAAGGACTGGTGTATCAATAACAGAATGGTCATAAACGCTACAAAAACAAAAATTATAAATTTCGATCTTAAAGGGTTTTCATTTGACAGCGTTCTAAAATTCCATGTTAAAGACGAATGTTATAACAATAACTCAATTTTCTCTTCCACAGAAATAGAGAGGGTAGAAAATATTAAATATCTCGGTTTGTATCTGGATGAAAAACTTTCTTGGAAAACACATACAATTCATTTACACAACAATTTGAGAAAAAACATCAGAAAATTTTACTTCTTAATGAACTTTCTCAATCAAAATTTGCTACGCATGCTTTATTTCTCTCTTATCCATTCAAGATTACTTTACGGAATTGAAAACTGGGGAGAGGCTGCCAAAACCAACTTAAAGCGCTGATAATTACACAAAAACATGTTGTAAGAATTATTTCATTCAAACCCAAACGTTAATCTTCTCACCCCCTTTTTATGGACTTGAAAATTTTACCTGTAATTCATCTTTTTGTTTATAAGGTTGTGAAGATATTTTATAATAGGAGTGGTAATTTTAAAACAGATAGATTATTACCCAGAACTAGAAGTGTCACTGAAGGAATCTATATAAGACCCAAAGTGAAAAAATGTATATTTAAACAAAGCTTTACTTATTTAGGACCTAAGTTGTTTAATCAAATTCCAAATGGAATTAAATATAACAACTCATCCATTAATCAATTTTTAGCAAAATTAAGGAAATGGCTCCTTACTGAAGATCAAGTAAACTTTTTGTTTTAAACATTAGTCTAAAGAAGAAAAAATAATTTTATTTACATATTTATTGTCCATTACTAATTAATGTTTTAGGTGTTTATTTTTTGTAGGCATATGAAAGGGAAGATACTTAAAGTGGTTTATATACCTGCATTCAAGTAATCCAAGTCGTTGCTTCTGCAACCGGTTTCAACTCATCATGAGAGTCATCTTCAGGCCGTACAAGGATGTAATAAAATGTGATCACTTCATATGAAGGTCGTCACGAACACATAACGAATAACGGACACTACGAATATACGAACACATAACTAAACACTTAAAAGCGTTGACATTAATGAACAACTAAAAATTCGCGACGCGTGATCACATTTTTATGAAGTAAACCACTTTAAGTATTGAACAGTGATCCGGAGGCTAATCCCCCAAAAATGAGAAAGGGAAGAGCTTGATTGGTTGTAGTATTGTTCTATGGTATTTGAATGGCATTTGAGTATTTATAGGATTGGTATAGTTGTAGTATATTAGTTTTAGTACAACATAAATAACATTAAAACTAATAAAAAGATAACATTTTAAGTTTAACCGCGCTGCAGAGAGCTGTCTGCTTTGCCTGATTTTCGATTAACTGACTGTATTTAAATATTGTTTTCAAGTTATATGTTTTGTGCTAGCCATCATTTACTTGATGAGATGGCTAGAATTCCGTTGTATAAATATTATATTTTTGTTATTTTATGGAATAAAATATCATTCTGTTGTATTATCGACTACAATGGACTTCACATTTGTATTGATATTCTTAAAATTCGATTCAATTCGTTAATTAGAGACAATTTTGTTTCTTTATGAAATTTGTTTCATTTTCTTAACTTTAGGTTCGTAATACTAGTAACCATATTACTGTCACTTAGTCTTCACTTATTAATGTTGATTATTCCCTTAAAAATAATACAGATATATACTCAAAGTTTGTTAAATAAAATATTTTTAATATTGAATTATAGTGGAATATATGAGTGTTCTCATTTTACGAAGAGTTTTAAGTATAGAAAAAGTACACTCAAACAAAATAAAGATGAAAGTATTTATAATTTAGGGAGTTATCAATTTATAGGAGTGAGCTCCTAACTAAACTAACTTTAGTCAGCTTTGGTTACAATACTAATTACTTAATACTATTACTGCTTGATCACTAATTGAGCTACACCCACAGACACTTTGCTGATTGTCGTGAAGCCAACTAATGGTTGGAGTGAAACTCTCTAGTCTCATCGCTATTATTATTGAATATCAGAATCTTTATAGCTATATGAATAGACTGTATATAAGTGCTTAATATCAAAACACTAAGATAAATATTAAGAATAAGGTTACATTTTATCATATGGTTACTTAAGTATTTATATGGCCTGATATGTAACAAAGTGAGAATAAACAAAATCAGTTTTGTATTTTTAATATTACTATTCCATTGGTATTTATTATTGATATACTATAGCTTGTAAGGAAGTCAAAGGTTGTTGGACACTTGCCATCATTACGTGAAAATACCAATCTCGACGTTTCGATTTGGTAAAACCCAAATCTTTTTCAAGTGCTAAAAACTAAATTACCAATAAACAAACATGTTATAAAACTACGTTCTTAAACTTATATAACTAATTTTAACTATATAACATATTAATTATATAACTAACTTATCTACAATAATAAGTGTCTATATTTTAACCTAGGTCTAGGATTAGGTACAACAAAATGAACTTCTACTAAATATAAGAAAAATTTTAACTGGATGAAATTAATAGAGCCAATTAGCCTCTGCCAAGATCACGATATCAACGAAAAATGTTAAAACATAATGAAATTAATATTCCAATCAGACTGAAACGAGATTACATTAACTAAGCATAAATAAATAGATACGTACCTGAAAAACACTATTAATTTAAAATAACATTAAGCATGCACTAAAATTATATATGTGACTCGGAAGGACTGAGACTACTATGTAATCTAAATTAACTATTACAATTACATTTTAACCTGAAAAGACAATAATTCGTAGGAATAAAACAATACAATAATCAGATATTTCAAAATGATGAACAAACCATGCGATGCATAGTTACAATATGTATATTTGTATAATAGTTGTAATCCCTAGGGTTGCTATGTATAATAAATTTATAAGAGCACCCTTTAACATGTAATAAAATGTTAATGGGTGCTCAATTGTTGTTTTATATTATAGGTTTAATATATATCCCTGAGACAGAATCACTTTTCCCATAGTGTCTGACTTCAGACCACAAGTCATAAATCATGTTAGGCATAAAATGTCCCTTAATAATCCATATGATTATTTTAATTGTTCTCCTTGTATTACTCCCATCCTCCTCCTCTATATGTATGTAGCAATACCAATTCAGAGCAGAACAACAATTCATTGAAATTAGTTGTTATTGTTTTAATATCTCATATTCTATACCTTTCTTATAATTACTAAGCACGGCTTCCGTTGATGTCTATGTTAGTGCTAGCAACGTACCTTACACTACTAAATAAGCCAGAGTTTGGCACTTACATTAAAAACCATTATATAAACTTGCAATATATGCAAAACGTTGTTATTTCTAATTTTTTCTGGCTAACCAATCGTTCAAAACTCTAAAATGTTACCCAAGCCAAAAAGGAACATAATCGTTAGTCCCTTTTTGTTTTAAGTGTCATATAGTTTTTATTCTATCCTATTGAAGACCAGTTTACATTATACCAAAGCCAACCAATTCTTAAACTAATTAAAAATTAACAATCAAATATTTTATAAGGTATTAAGACGGTTTTTGGTCTACTACACTTTAATATTCTACAAAGTACTTAAATAGATCATAATGTTTAGTTCGTGAATCTATAACGAAAAAATCAATATGGGTTCATTTCACATATATCTAAATCTCTTGACCATTAAATTTGCATTACGGTGGCAAAGTTGGACTCGTCTCTGGAGTAACTCACTTGTGTTAATTGTATAATCAGTTCCATCCACCATATATGTATGTACTACAAGAAGGGTTTTCTTAATAAAAAAAAAAACATACAAATATGAATGATGGATAAATTAAGGTTTAACTTTTTGAAATCTTAGAGTATTTGTTATGGTAGTGATAGTGGCGTTCATGTAAGCCAAGCCATGTAGTAAAGGTTATAAAGTTTCCCTTGTTTGGCATCGTTAGTCATTTTTACACTTTTCAAATGTTCGGTCAAATTTTGGAAATTATTATTCGGGTAAAAAGATTAGTTTATCTAGTGGGGAAGCTAGTAGGTGACTCGATTAAGGAAAATGCTGCGGACGTCTCAGAGAGCCGGTGAATGGTCCGGGCCAGTCGCAGGTAGCCGAAGGTCGGGAAACAGGTTACCCCATACAGACTATAGTATTCATTATGTACACTGCCCATGTTAAATATTGGATTTTCAATATTAATCTGATATATCCCTTTGCCATTTCATACACAATTGATTGGGAGGTCCAGATTCGCAAACTCCTCCTATCTGACTCTTTTGACAATACATCTTGTGTTAGGTGTTTGTGGTAGTTTGTGTCTAATTTTAATTTTTAGTCATCTAACGTAATAAACTTACTTACGAAACTTTTATTTTGGAACCATAATTAATTTAGTTTCAAACTATTAAAAGTAATAAACTGTTTTTACTAATAAAACCTAATGTCCAAAGAATTTTGTTGGCGTAAATGAATTGTAACAACTTGTAATTCTGACTCAACACCACTCTACTAAGCATCGTGTGATTTTTATTAAGGAAAATTGATTGTTTTGCATAAACCACCGCATAATTTCTACGACTTAAACAGATAAATTATTTCTTTTGTCTTTCGACTTTGAATGTATTCTACATTTTCAAGTGCAGTTCAACAAACGAGCTACTTTACATACAAAAATGTTTGAGAAGCTTGTATTCTACATTCCTTACCTATAACAAAGAGTAAAACAAACTGCTTCATCTCTTTTTTGATAATCTGGGTGCTCCGAAAACACACCATTTCATTTCGCACTGTAGAGGACGTTGGAGTATAAAGTGGTTTCCTTCACTTCACCTAAAAGAATACTTAAAAAAACAATAAAATATGTATAGCGTACTTATTTATGTACAAGTAGTATAAGATATATAAATGTCAAACTTTATTTCATGTGAAAAAAATTCATGTGATTAAAATGCACATTTGTGTTGTGGTACTTGCCTCAATAGTAGTGAAGGAGCTTCAGTCATTAATAATCTATTGACTTTATTCTATAATCTTTGGCTTTATTAAAACTCAATGATTTTTCACACTCTTATAACAAATGCGAACAATGTTAAATCAATATTTTACGATATTGCATTATTTGCTACACAATATACAGGTAGTATTTTCTAAAATCACTGTTAAATTTCAAACATCACAAAGTTAAAATTGATGAGAACAAATTTAGATGACATTAATGAAAATACCGTGTGTGCTTCCATTTGCACTCTCAACGCATGAACGCATTAATGTCCAGGCCATAATTTTCTGGTATTCCGGGCCGAACAACGGCAGGCATTTTAACCACAAACAGTAATTTTAAATCTAGCATGGAATCGTTCGTGGTTTGTAGTTTATTTTCCGGATACATTTTAGAAACTATGTTTATCATGCACTGATGTCTGTAACCTAAAAATCAAATTAAAAATATATTGCAATTTCAACATTTCTCAAAACACATATGTTATTTCAGGTAATTGAATATTATATTACATTAAAAAAAACTTTCTTGAAAATGTTCCAAGCATAAATTGAATTTTCTTATTAATTAAATAATATTGACTGCAGAATTATTGAGCTAAGAATCTTCAACTTGTCAAGCTCAAAACTGTACATTTCGTATTAAAACGATAAACAAGCAATGTTTTCTTAACACTCGGAATTTTCAAGTTTCAGACTGAAACAGCTTGCTGTTCGGTTCGACGACAGCGACTATTACTTGCATAAATTTTACAACACTTTATTATATGTGCCTTTAATTTTTTACTTGTTCATTTTTTGTTTTTTCATGCGGTTTTTGAAGTGCATTTATTCTGCGACTTTAGGAATGTTTTGGAGTGTTGTTATTCGTTAGATACATTGTGGTACTGAATGTTTCATACCATATTGATCGACATTTCTAGCATACCACTAACCACCATAAGTAAGTTTACTTGACAAATTTATTTAAGGATATGAAAAAGATACCAAATAACATATAAAACATAATAAATATATTTGTACAAAAGTAAGGCTACAATCACTGGTTAAAGACTGGTTTTGTTGCCCTTGGAGAGAGCAACAGTGCCTAGAATGAAGATGGCAGTCCAGATGGAGGTGGAGAGGAACCCCTGGTAGACTACTGGGTGGGAGAACTGCCAGTCCCTCATGACAAGGGCACGGTATGCTTCCACAGCAGGCTGCACGGGGAACGCCCATATAACACTGCGGAGGGCTGCATGCATGCCTTCCACTGGCCACATCAGACCTGTACAGTTTCACCTTGAGTTATCAGAGTGGGAGGGAGTGTAAATCTAATCAAATAGTAGCCTCTTTGTTACCAGTATATAGCATGCACATTTCATCAATAATTATGGGAAAGGAAATTACGTGGGCTGTTGTGTCATTTTGAAAAAATCTGGAATTTGGAGATGAAATGTTGTTGTCCATGGGTGGATTGAGGAATTTTTTGGGAGAGAGAGGGTTAAGGGAAGAGAGGATATGTTTGGAGGTTAGAGTAGAGATGTATGTGATGTTTGTTAGTAGGTTCGGCTAAGAGAGTATGAAGAGAAGTTGGAGTAAAGTGAGAGAGAAAAAAAACATTTCTATATACTGTATGTAAGTTCAATGAATGTCACTGATTTTGTTGACTAAAATATAAATGACATTTTATTAAACATGTGTAAATCAGGCACACGCTTTAGATCATACATGTATGATTATAAGATCTAATAGAGAAATAAAATTTGACAGAAGTTTAAGAGAGTAGCTGATTGTAAACACAATCGCAACGATGATCTGTAAGAAATTAACCACGACATTTCAAATACATGATCTATAAATAGAGACTAAGCCCCTTTCTATTAAATATGAAAATATTAAACATAAATCATAAGATGTATTTTATGTTTATGATTTCTTACGTTATGAAAATGTTGAATTCTGGTAATTAATATTTGTTCATTTAATTAAAATTCTTTTTCGTTTTATTTATTTATTTATTTTTCAAAAACTTTACTCGCCAGTTCAAATGGGCCTAGCTAGAGGCATGTGTGTGAGCTTTACTCAACGAATGAAGTAGCGATCGTTGGCTCAATGGTGATTCGAACCTTGGACCTTGCCCTCCGCAGTCCGAACCTTTAGCCACTGAGCCACCACGCCGGAAACTTCAGAACGTATAAATCTTTTGCTTTTCATTAAATTTCATTTATATATTTGATATTGTAATCAAAATATTACAAAAAGTAGCCTTTTAAAGCTTATGATTAGATAATTAGTTTTTGTTTCGTGTTGTTTACGATAATATAGGATTTTAAAGTATAAATAATTGCTAATTGTTCATTATTGTATGAAAACAATTCCAGGGCTTTTTGATTTGAAAAAAATATAGTTCTCTTTAATTATATTATTTCCACACACAAAATACGTGGCGTGTAATTATGCAAAACATGAGAAGGAATGTTACTTACTCACGTATTACTTATTTTACTTATTTACATATTAACATGTAGCCTTTACATAAAAACGTTCTTGTCGTACAAAATAGGAACATACAAATCATGCAAATTGTACCTAATAAAAAAGGATATTATAACGTCATAACAGATATTTGTCATAAATACCACCTTTAGTTAATAACTGTAGGGAAATACAATCGGACTGAGACAGTTTAATTTCATCTTTGTTTTCAAGTAACTTGTAACGGGCGACGTTAAATGAATACCAACACCAAAAAATTTTAAATTAAATTATATTTACAAAAAGCACCTAGGGATTATAAAATAAGCTTTACTCTAAATTTAAATAAAATTTTTAATTTATACAGTTTCTTCATTATTATGAGAAAAGAAATTTGAATATTTTATAGCACCACTTAAAACAAATGTTATAATTATAAACATTTTACTACAAATATCCTTTTGAAAAATATAAATATAATTCAGATTATTCAGAATTCGGGAATTAAGCACGTAAAAAAATAATTAAGTCCTAATAACGTATCCAAAAATGGCAACTTGGACCAAGAGTGAAGAGATTCAGTGAACTCTACATCAGTTCATTAAATATGAGCAGTAGTAAACAATCGTTTACAGAAAGTCTTGCTAGTAAAGATAAAACAACTAGGCTGATGCAATTTATAATTTAATAAATTGTGTTTTACTAAAATGTGAATAGAATAGGCTAATTTTCAGAACGGAATACTACGAAAAAACTAATTTTTACTAAGTAATTGTCAGTGCAAAGTATTATTCCATTCGGAATCACTCTTCAGAACATACAGTAAGAATTCTGTATTGTTAATATAACAAGAGTAATTTTTCCAAAGTTTAAGTTATACATGAGGGTTTTGTTTGTTGAAAAGATGTTAAACTTAATTTAAAATAGGTATCTCAACTTTACTCGGAAAAGCACATTGTAATATCTTATAGATGTAGTGCCACAATAAAGAAGTTAACTATAGTGGACGATGTTTACTGACCAGCCGTCATGAAGAGAATGTTGACCACGCCCACTCCTGCGTTAGTGGCGTCTCTTTGACTAGTGAAGAATAGGCCAAGCACCAGACCTGAAAAATACGTCATAAACAATTATGTTAATCAGAGGTATATAAGACAAATTTACAGGAGAGAAGCGGGTGGCGCAGGGAAAAGGTTGAGCGGCAGAGAGTCGGTGTGCGGCAACGCAGCAGACTGTCTTCTGCCGTGGCACTTCATCCCCCGCACGTCATCCTGCATACCATTTAACAACTACCTCTCTTCCTTCAAAGCTTGTAGGCGTTGTTCGTTTCTTCCTTAAGATACATCTAGAGTAAGGAGTATTCCTATGGTACTAAATATTTTCATTGCATGGATTGTCTAAGACAGATTTTCAGTAACAATTTAGACTGACCAATAAAATATGTTACATACTTAAATCCAGAAATAACTAAAATAATATCTAATTACGTAATTTTGACGTAGTTAAAACATTTATATTTATTAAAATCAATGGTTTAAACCATCCAATGACAATATCCATTATGGTGAGTTTATGGAAACTTAATATATACTTTAAAACTTGAATTAATGAGCTTAAATTAATTAATATCGTGATTTCCTTACCAAAGAACAAGCCCATGGTCTGCAGCATGACGAGCAGAAGTATGACCAAGTAGATGTTCCCTTTACAGTCGTTGTCGAAGACGTAGTAAAAAATGAAAATAACCAGAAGTTCTTGGAAGACTGCGATACACAGCTGAACTATACTGTGGGCGACCACCACTTCCAGCTTGGTCATCCCTTAACAAAGTAAACCAAACTACAGAATGATCAATGTCTTCTCTGACTATGCCATCTGAGTGTAAGATACTAACACAAGATGGTCTGAAGCATCTGATTCAAATACTAGTTCAGATCACCCTCCACAACCTCATCCAGGTTGTAAAACATCCGTACGTCTGTTCAACTAACTTTCTGTGAGTGTTTGTTTATTTTAAAATCGGCAGGAAGATTATATAATTGTGTATGGGTTAAAATAACTTTCACGATTATTTTTAAAAATCAACTTAATTTTGAATCCAAACTTATGTAAGAAATAACAATGTAATTTCTTGGTTAACATCACTATAGCAAATTAACTCGTTCGAACTGAAAGAAGGGAGAAAATGGGGTAAATAACCTATTAGTAAAAGACGTTCGTATTTCTTATTTCACAACATAACACATAAGAATCCAACGTTCCTCTATGGTAGAATGGTTAACGTAAACTGAGTTGTTCACTTCGTTGGCAAAGATTGTGAAGAACGATCTGATATAGTTCATTTGTAGATATTGCACGTAATCAAAACCCTAATAGGACAATAAAACACAGCATTTATATTCAGTACCGTTTCGCTAGATATAAATCCTACTGGAGTTAAACAGAATAAACCATGACATTTAATTTGATGACAAATTCTTAGAGTCAACGTTTTTAACTTGCTATGCAATGAGTTGAGTGCAGCCTTCGTCCAATATACACTGCGTTAAAACATTGAATCTCTAAATCTTGAGATTACAAAATCTTTAATAACTAACAAGGATTTAACAAAAAAATAATAAAATAACATAGTGTAAGGAACATAAATATTGTACAGTGTTGGTTTTTGCTGTATTTACCGAAATGTATATTATATTATTACTATATTTTACCTTATTTTAATCTCATATGAATCTCTTAAAGACAGGATCACTGATATAGTCAAGTACAATGTGAAAGTTTCACGTCTAGAGAACATATCAATATGAAAGGTTGATTCGGTGTTATCACCTTATTGCTTAAAAATAATTCCATTTGTTTGAAATTGGTACATGTTATCACAGTAAATTTTCTTAAACTTAATAATTTTACAATATATACCCTCCCGTGTAATTTATATATATTAAATAAAAAACTTAATAGATAATTAATTTTGCTTGTGGTTTACCTGCGACTAGACTTCTTTCTAGACCCACACTCTTCTCAAACATGATAGCCCCTGTTGTAAACATAATGGCAAGGTAGAAGGCGAATCTGGAATAGACAGGTAATAATTAGTATTCAGGACGGTAATTTTAAACAGAGAGACAGTATTAATTTTATGAAAACTTAAAATAAAATTTTTCATACTAAAATTATTTCCTCCATAGGCCAGAATCGGCATGTAATAAATACATTCTTGAAGTATTAAATAATATTTAATATTTAATAGTGATGTCAAACGATATTAAAATTTAAAATATGAAGTAATGGATCTACTGTTGCTAGTAGCAAATATATTCACAGTTAAAAATTACAACTATAAAAAACCTATGAATAAAATAAATAGTGAATATACTATCACTAAAAGAAAACAGATGAACATTAAAATTTATAAATGCATTTTTTACATGTAAATTATGTTCACATACTAAGTAACTATAGTACAAACGTATAGTGTGAAAACTATAGCCTATATTTAACTAAACCTATTTTTTTAGTTTTTAGTATTTATTTAGTGTTTTCTTGAATTAGTATGATTTATGAAAGATAGAAAAATGAACAAGTTTTAAATGGTGGCTAAGGTGTTTAAATAAGGCGTTTGTTATACCTGTCGAAACGTTGTGTTTTTTCCTTTAAACACTTGAAGCATTGGAAATCTCCAAACATTATCTACCAATCATGAACAATCCAATGCTAACATATAACTATCAAACAACAGCTGAGGACTGTACTTACGTGCAAACTACACCGGGGATAAAGAACTGAAGGAATGTAGGGTTGTTAGACCCGTAAACGGCGGGCTTGAACTGAAACAAAAACGTTCATAGAATTATAGAATAAAGTATAAGAAAGATCTATGTTCAGTTACTAAATTCATTTTGCTAAAACAAGAAAAAAGTCATAAATTACAAACCATTGAAGGAATAAGTTTGCAGTGGCCAGGGTTTGTAAGAAAAGTAGAACAAACTCTTGATAAACTAATCTCAGTATTTTATTTTCGTCAGCTTGACTCCAAACACTTTTCATCCCTTTTACTCAACTTTTAGATTATTCTTTCACGGTCCCTATCCAATAATATTAATATATACATACCAAATCTAAAAACAGTACCAACGTAAATATATTTAAAAATTTTATTTAAGAAGGGTATATATATTGTGAGAAAAGTATTTAAAAAACTTTAAAAAATTTTAACTTACATTTTTAATAATATATTTTTAAATGGCACTATCTCTGTAGCTACTTAAGAAATATAATATAAATAATTAAATACTTGATAAAGAAAATAAGTATAATAATAATAATAAATGTATTTATTGTTTTCACAGGTACAGATTAGTTTCACAGGCAAAATTATTAATCACAATAAAAAGGCACATTTTATGAGAAATAAAAAAAAAACTTAAATAACTAAAGAAAAACAATTATAACTTAAGCGCCTAAATAAAGTACTCCAAATCATATAATACATTCTTGGTTATAATACAATAATATAAATACAGTTTAAATACAACGAGATATAAGCTACATTATTAAACATAAGATTAATTTGTAATCAAACAGATATATTCAAAAACCAAAACAAACAAAAGAAAAACATAAATACTGAAACCTGCGAAACACAACTGCGACCCCAACAGACCAAGGGCCCAATTATGGGGGCCGCAAGTAAAAAAATACTTATAAATAAGACCTCCATGCCTGTACAAAAATAACAATACTTAATTTTTTTAATTTAAGGATTAGAAACTCTTTACTCTTCCAAACAATGCTTATTTGAATACATTAATAAAAATAAAAAATAAGTAAAAAAAGAAACAATCCAAGAAATTAATTTAAATAACTAAATTAATTTAGGTTGAGAAATAAGTAATTAACTGTCTCGTGAATTACAAATAACTTGTAAGTTTACATAGTTTACAAGTATTTAAAGCTTGTAATATAAAAACTAAACGTATATTGAAACACACGTAATATATTGAACCATAATTATAAAAAATTATTCTTATTGGTCTAAACAAATTACCTGTAACAATTACAAATACAGATTAAGGAATGATTCTGAAGTGTATTGGCACCAGTAATTATATTTAATTAAGACAAATTTAGAAGTAAAATAATACATTATTAGTAAACATTGAAAATAGTGAGGGAGGGAGAAGTAATTTGAACCTATATGTCACAGTTTGAAAAAATTTGTGAAAGGGATATTTTATAGAACGTTCTTTTAACGTTTACAGGCGAATGTTACATTATCCTAAAATTGGATCAAAATAATTATTGTTCTTGAAATGTATTGATTTTTATTGAAGACTAAGTCAAAGTAACAGAATATTTTTTTAAATGTTACAAGTTAATTCCTCTGTGATTTAAAAGAAGTTAGTGCACTATAAGCTTTGGTCGAAAGACAACAATTTTGATTTACAAATCACACTTAAGTCAATCTGATCTAAAACTGTATATATTAGTTTAAATCTATATTCAAATTACGCTATCTAGTAATATAAATTTGATGAAAAACTTAAAAAAAAACATTAATAATTACTTAAAAGATTTGCAACGTCTACCATTGACCATGGTAGTAATATTATATTTAGTGTATGTTCAACATTTCCGTTATAATCATAATGTTGTTGTTGCAAGTGTTTGGTCTACGGCTTTGCTAGTCACTGGAAAACAGTTTTAAAATAATTGTTTTCCTGAACGCACATTAGATGAATAAACTTTTCACGCTTATAAAATTATAATCCTTACTAGTTTGGAGAATATTCACTGCAATAGTTCTTAGGTGTAATTATTTTTTAAATTACCAACGTGCGGATAAACTTACAATTATGTGCGAACTTATAATTTAATAGGTGTTTAAAGGTTATAAAATCAATGACAATCAGAGACCTAAACTGACAAAATAATTATTACAACATTAACTACTCATTCAGTGACGTCTTGAATGACATTTTAAGGGAGATCAAATATAAATCACAATACTGTATGATCCCAGCCAGCATCGTTAACTGTTTATTTATCGTTAAATAATTAAAATTAATATAGTTAAAATTAATGTGTTCCCTTAACTAATGAGCCTTGAAATGTATTTTTGATTTTATAAATTAAAACTTTATTTTGTGTAAACGTTGTATATTTCAATGTTGAATTCAAGTTTTGTTTGCCCCCCAAATTTTGTTTCAATGTTAAAAAAATGCACAAGATTTTAAATATCTTATATTTTTGCAAAATGTTCAATTAAGTGTTTATGTACAGGAATCTGGAGATTTGTATTTATTTATAAATGTGATCGTGTTAAATTTTGATGTAGTACAACTATTTTTAGATATGCTGTAACAATTTTATTGAAAATATGTAAGTTTCAAAATAATTTTATTGAAAATATGTAAGTTTCAAAATAATTTTATTGAAAATCATTTTAGGTTCAAGACCTTTGAATTTCAAGAAATGTCCAATCAATTGTACCACATGTTTAATAAAGTTTATGCTTTTATTTATTTTGGTATATTTACTAATGAACTAATTTAAAAAAAATGTGGAACGCTTCACGATTTTACGTGCCAGCATGGCCCCTGCGCAAGGATGACACGCAAAATCGTGAAGCGTTCCACATTTTTTTTAAATAAAAAATCAAATCAAATCATTTTATTTGTTGTTGACAATTAGTAACATTGTAAAATTGTAGAATAATTTTAAAAGATGTGTTCTTTTTTAAAACCAACGTTATTCCATCAAGTGTATACAACAGAATATATTTACTAACTTTAAAAATGGATAGTATTTGTGTCAATACACAAATGTTTGCACATACAGCCAGTAAATTCTCATCATACATGTTTTTATCTCAGCATTATGCCATAACCTCTCATAAACAGACGAAAAATGTTCATGTAATTAACCAAATATCAGTTCAAGGCTTCTATATATCCATGTATATACAGAATATATAATTAATTTATTATTTTCATCATTCGACATTAAATCGATATTGATCAAGTTAGTTTTTTCCTTAGGCTACATACTGTGTAATATATGTATATGTGTATTTTTATGGACGCAGTTTGATTTTTTTATCATTATTTTAGTACAGTTTAAGGAAGGGGCGTACTATTGCTTGAAAATGTATTATCTGAAATATTGTCATCTTAGTTAAGAAGTAACTTTTTAATACAATAGTAGTCATTTAGACAGAGCCTATCTCAAGTTTCGTTTATTTGATTTTATTTGTTATAATTTTTAAACTTTATAAGCTATTGAATATGTCGAAAGCGTAGTTGTTTAAAGACCAGCTCCATAAGTTAAAGGTTCTCAGTTTGATCCAAATCATATTCATAGCAAATGTTGAAAGGGGAAAGCTGATAACTATCGGTTGCTAATTTGTCATTGACTTATTAATTAATGAAAATTCCTATGAAAGTCAGCTTTATATAGTAATAATGACTACATTCGCTCATCAACATTCATCAGACTCATTCAAAAGTCATAATCGAACATATCTGGACGATCGGCTTCTTAATAATTAATAAATAACTTTAGTTTACAAAATGAAATGATGCAACCAATAAATGTGAGAACACAACACTGTTTTATGAGGATTATAATTATTATTATATTTGTAAGTAATTAAATGAAACAAGAATGTGTTTTACCTGCACTGGGATGTCCAAAAGGCTTGGATTCATTTGGCAGTCCCTTAAAAATCCCTGAAGCATCATTTGAATGTGG
Organism: Stictocephala bisonia; assembly: GCA_035578905.1. NCBI lineage: Eukaryota > Metazoa > Arthropoda > Insecta > Hemiptera > Membracidae > Stictocephala > Stictocephala bisonia. The sequence goes on along the minus strand of JAQJVL010000073.1, from coordinate 2,342,420 downwards.
TTAATAATTTCCCTTCTCAGAAATGTGCTAATCCACATATCTAAAACATATATATAAATGCAAGAGTGTAAATGCCCAAATCAATTGGAATCACACTCTAAAGGATACTCAGAGTGAGCCTGAGATCACTCATATTCTTCCAGACTACTTCCTTTTAAAAATAATAATTTAGAATGGATGTGACCTAATAACAATATTTTAAAAGTCACACACGCAGACCACACAGATCCAAAGAATGATTTGAAGAACTAAGAAAATAGCAAAAAGAGAGAGAATTTTAAATACTGTTACTTTTACCTCAAACATAGACATTGAGTAAACTCTAATAAATTGTGCATATGAAAATATTAGCATTACTCTGCATGATTTCACTGGGAGCTGCTACTTCTTGAAAATCGTCCCATTTATGTATTCATGGTCTCTTTTTATAGGTTATTCATGCTATTTCAATAGCATGCTGTTCAACAAAAATACTAAATCTAATTGAAACAATATAAATAATGGACATACAAATCAAATCATTTAAAAAACGTACGTAAATTACTGCATTCTAACCAGGGACGAAAAAAAAATAAATTATTACTAACACAAACACAATTATTTAGTAACTCTTCAAAGGTTGATCTTAGGAATTATTCGGAGTAACGATGATTTAATAACATGTTAACTCTCAGCTGAATATAGAATGAAGCTATTAATATATTATAGTTAAATTATTTATATATGTATAAAATACTTTAGTTGGGTCCTTTCTTTTATGCGATTGCAAAGCTGGAACATTTTCTACAGAAATCTAATGGTGATAAAGTAGTTTTTTTGACCTGAATTGATGAAATTGTCCATAAAATAAAAGATTTTAGTTGTTTCGCTCAAAATATAGAAATACACTTAAAATAAAACACAAAAACACTCAATAAACTCTGGGAAATGTCGTGCCCTGCATCAAAATAACGCATATTATACAGCATTCCTTTATTAAGTAAATAACTTACGGCTTTCTTCTGCTATTTAAACGTAACAGTGACATGATTAAATATGTTTTATGAATTTCAAATTATTTATTTAATTAATTATTTACATGTTATTAATTATTTATTTCAAAAACTCGTCACACAACATCTACAGGAAATTGTTGGAGCTTTGCAGTCCTATAATATAAAAGACCCCTGTAGTTTTTAATGCATAGAATGTTCCTTCAAAAACTTCGACTTGAGTTACATGAACAATGTTACTTCCATGTACTGTTTTATGTACTCATATAATGTTTATAGTATCACTACAGTTAATAAAAACATTAATTAGTTTAAATTTATTATTATAAACGACACAAAATTGTAATTTTTCTAGTATTATACAAATAATTCCTTTTAAGAAATTTACTAAATTGAAAAAGTTAATTTTTTATATTGATTATTTGTTAACAGATTACAATTTTCGAATTGATAAAATGTCCCAGACAATGGTTAAAGATGGGAAACGTAAAGTCCTATAGCAAAAGTATGATATTACGTTGAAAAGATTGGTAAAAATTACCTTCATTAAATATTAAATTTTGCAATTTTCAATAAATTTTCTATGTTCTTTTCCACGTAACATTACTACCTAATCATGACGTCACGCATTTGACCCCAACCCCAAACCCAACATTCAAACTGCCAGTCACCTCTTTCAAAACTCATTCACTTTAAATTATCTCTAACATAAATATAAAAGATGCCTCTTTCTCCAGATTACTACAAAACTACTACCATTGAAGTGACGTCATGCCAAACCTTGTACTACTTACTTGACATGTCCATGTAGGCGTTGATAAAGCTGGATTCCAGGACGTCGTCTGTCGTAGAAAACACGTCACTGCGCATGCGCTGTAGGGCCGACTCCGTGTAGTTGTTACTGAACGCCAATATACCCCAGACTTCATTCCTGCGTGTCGCTTTCTTGGCTGTTTCAAGGTCTTCGTATATTATCTGGTTAAACAAGGAGGTTAGTGAATTGTGAAGCAATAAGTCTCATGATTAGTTTCGTATTTAAGGTAACAATTCCTTTCAAACTCAGACTTATAATCACACACACACGTATAAACTGCATATAACACAATACTAATTGTTATATTTTGTCGATTTGAAGACGTAAATAATGCATATTCATTCATGGTAACAGATAAACATTCTCGATTTGATTATGTGTTCCAGACAACGTTTCAAGACGGAAAGCTGTCCGAATTTATTGCAAGTCCCAACATGGGTACCACTGAGTAAGATAAGTGGATCTAAAAATTTAAATCAGTTTATTTTTTTCTTAATCATTTTGATGAATTTAATGGTTTCCATTAATAACAATGCTTGTTAATTGTCATTATTACTTGGTAAGTATGTTACCATCCTCCCACCCGGACAGTGATATTGTCTCACCCATCCTCAAAACAAGTACGTTGCTACTGACTCACCGCCCACCCATACACGTACTGTGGTACTGATTAGCCTATTGCTATCATCATATATAATATAGAGTCATTAAATTCCTAGTAGATAACACCAGAAAGGGTTAAAAACAGTGATTACGCATTCAACTGAAGCCATTGAGAATACACAATGAAGATAGATAAACTGTGGACAGCTGACTCATCCATTGTATGTAAGCATAGGACTAAAGGTGGAAACCGATAGTAATGTTTAATTGGCATACGTAAATGTAAATGACAGAATCCTAATTAGAATAAACATTTCAAAATGCAATTACCCGAGTTATAATTATTTCATATTCATTTACTCCTTTTATGTAACCATCATGTGTAGGGGAAAGAGACAAATCAAGCTGACGCATGGACTAAATTGTGGTAAATGTCTAAAAACGATTAATTAAAATTAATAAATGATAATAAGTAATCCACATTAACTTATTTTACATACAAAATGTTGAATAAAATACACTGGAGTGGATTTAGCCTTAGATGAGTTTGTAAAAACTTATTTGAACTAATACAAAAGTTTAAATTATGTTCGATAAAACTGTCCTATTATGCTAATTGACAAGATCGATTTTCTTACAGCTTACTCACTACTTCTCCTTCCCATCAACCTAGAAAAAAGTAGCATTTAACTGAACGAAGTAAATTCAGTAGATTGAAAAAAATCATTCAAACAAATAGTTAATTTTATATTAGACATCATATAAAAATCCTCATAATGTATTATAAATAACAAATCACCTTTGAAGTAGAAATTCCTACTCTTGGCAGGGCAGAAGATTGCATCCATGCCTAATTGCACTTTGTAGGCGCTATAAAATCGTGTACAGCATCGAGTTGGTAGAGATACTTTTATATCGAGTTTATAGCATAAAGTTATTAGTTTACATGAAATAAATGCAGCCAAGATATTATTTGCAATGTATTACGTTGTAGAAACGTATTATTACCTAGATTGAACGTTATATATAGCATACCAAGTTCCAGTAAATAACGTCAATTTAAAATAGTACGACAAAGTAAAACATATAAATTTTAACAATTACAAAAGAATAACATACATTTATATTTCACAAATATGTATTTGCTTGATTATAAAAATTATATTATAATCATATAGGTCCTCTTGATTGAAAATAAGAGTTAATTTGAATAATTTTTATTCAAATAGTGATTTCCTTTTCATTTTATATTATATAAATAATTTCATTGCATTATTAAATGCCAAATATATAGGAATACATTTTAAACAAATGAATCACTTGTAAAAAGTACAACACAATGAAAGGAGTTCCTTCAAGATGTCGTGATACTACATGAACACTCAGCTGCATTGCAGAATGAGCCAGAGGACATCTCCTGCCTTGTCAAGAACTGGTGGCTAGTTTCCATGACTTGGTAGTTTTCTGTATAGTTACCGTGTTAATACTGCCATTGTTTAGGTAGTCGATGAGCCTGCAGGAAAAGGGTCTGTCGTAGTCATCACAGCCGGTGTAGTTCAGGACTTTGCAGGTGTTGATGCCTTCAGCCAGCTCGGCGGAGACGATGCCCACAGTGCGGTTTTTCCCTGGGTTGTGGGACAGGATCAACTGGCAGATCACAGAGATGAGTCCAGGCATGATCAGGAACAAGAGGGCTGCTCTGGAAACAGTCAGTAAATAATCGGTAATTATATAGAACTGGGGGCCTTGTCGATTGTTTGACGGAGTTGTTTTTACATGGTAGCTACATAACCAATAAACAAGACTATGATAGTTTCTTTCAGTGGGAAAGCCGATACAAATCACAAAAACGAAATCACAAATCACGAAATATGGAAAAATGAATATTTTTAAAATACAGTACAGCTACGGGGATACTCAGATCGTGCGGAAGTTTGTCTTCATCTCCAATCGGGATAGATGCCTACAATCGGGTCATTGTTAAACGTGCCTGGAAAAGTGCCAGTTTCAGGAAGGTTGTGTTTTTATAGGTTAGTATTGTTAGGTAATAAGATTCAATGCATAAAAAGCAGTTCAATGATATCACAAACGTCAATACCTTACTTATCTAAATAAATAAATATCTAACAAAAATATTCAAATCATTTTATTCATTAATTCAAACATGCAAATGTGATATTCTCACGGTCATTCATTCATTCATTTTGACATCGACCCTTTTTATGTGGATGATTTACAATATTCTAGTCCATTGTTCACCATGAACTCGTCAACTGAGTAGAACGTATTTGTCACCAAAAGGTGTTTTAGTTAGCTTTTGAATTGATTTTTATTTTGTTTTTATTTGACCATTCAGGGAGCCTATTGGTTATTCTGACCCCGACCTGTGATGGCAGGAGCTCAGCAGCCGATGTTCTGTGTTGCTGACCTCGCAAGTTGTCCCTGCACTGCATTAAAGTGCACTTGGAGCGGCTGTACAGGACCACATCGAAAATATAGTCAGAAACCCAAGCTCCGAGAGAGCGCCCTGATAAGACTCTCTGAATTTAAGTGTTTTTATCATTCTCACTGCTTTCTTTTGGATTCGAAAGACTCCCTCCAGTTTCTATTTAAAACAGCCTCCCGAGAGTCTTACACCATTGCCAAATGGGAGAATATCAGCCCATAATATGATATTTGTAAGGCTTACTTCCAGGGAGCACATTTTCAAACTTTACGTAAAAAATTGTTTTATGGATCTTTGGAACTAAAGTGATTAATGTGATCACCCCAGACAAGCCCAAGATCAAGTTGCGTCCCCATTCGACTGATTTAATTTCCTTCAGAAATGCATCATGGATCATAATAGTAGGTTTATATTCATCTTCTTACTTCGAATACAAAAGTTAATTAAACTTTTTTTAATCGAATTTTTGTCAGATTCAGTTCATAAAAATACTGGATGCATGAGTTAAGTTCCATGCATGACAACGTTTCCAGTTTTTTTCAGATTATTTTTTTGGAAAGAGTGTCGTGTCGTCAGAATATTGAAATAATTGTCCATTATTCTGGACGATGGAATTCAGACTGCTGCTGCAAGATTTGAATAATGCTGACCCAAGGATAGATCCCTGAGAGACTCCCTACTATAAGTCAGCTCATCTTTTTTGAATGAGGATCCGAGATTTTAACATTGGAATCAGTCTTAGAGATAGGTTAGGATTTGTTAGGTTTGATTAGATTAAGTAATGTCAGTTTCATTGGTTAGGTTAAGTTAGGTTTTATTAGGTTATAATAGCAAAAAATAATCTAATCAAAATTATTTTGATATCACTAACACTGGTATCACTAACATTATTGTTTACCAGGCGAAGTTAGGGCTAAGGAGCCCTGTCTCTAACACTTAACCTGAGGTCAATACCACCTACCCACCGATACACGAACAGTGATATTGACCCACCCGCCTACCCATACACCAACAGTGGTATTGACCCACCTGCCCACCCATAACCCATACACGAGTGATATTGACCCACCTGCCCACCCATACACGAACAGTGATATTGACCCACCCATCCACCTATACATGAACAGTGATAAAAATATAATAAACAACACCCACCTCCCTCCCATCCACATACAGTGGTATTGACCCACCTCCCTCCCATACACGTACAGTGGTATTGACCCACCCCCCCAAACATACATGTACAGTGATAATGACCCACCTCATACGAGTACACTGGTAATGACCCACCTCCCTCCCATACGCATATAGTGGTATTGACCCACCCGCCCACCCATTCACGTGCAATGGTAATGACCCATCTCCCTCCCATCCACATACAGTGGTATTGACCTACCTCCCTCCCATACACGTACAGTGGTATTTTTTATACCACTGTCAATAGCACTGTACGTGTATGGGTGGGGGTGTGGGTGAATACCACTGTATGTGTATGGGTGGGCGGGTGGGTCAATATCACTGTACGTGTATGGGAGGGAGGTGGGTCAATACCACTGTACGTGTGTGTGTGGGCGGTTGGGTCAATAGCACTGAACGTGTATGGGTGGGCGGGTGGGTCAATACCACTGTACGTGTATGGGTGGGCGGGTGGGTCAGTATCAATGTGCGTGTAGGGGTGGGTGGGTGGGTCAGTACCACTGTACGTGTATGGATGTACGGGTGTATATAAGTTTGATATATACAAACATATATATACAACATATATACAATTGTACATTGTACAATTGTATATATGTTGTATATATATGTTGTTGATAAACATAATCTAAAATAGTATCAGTTTTTTTCTCATCTTTCATAATAGTTCTTTCGATCATATTCTGTTTTATTAGTTATGTATCTAGTATGGAAAGATTTCATCCAAAAATCAACAAGGCCCTTGTTGTATATAAATACCAAATAATCTACTAACGATTAAATTGAATGTAACTTATAGAAATAACAATTAGTTCGTAAAAAAATCCATTCAAATCAAATCCATTTATTGTTCATGATACAATACTGTTTTGAGAATAGTTATTTTTTATTATTGAACATTTTTTTACATTACTAAAACAACTTTCTCAAACTACTTACTATAAGATACATAAAAGAAACATTTACTACTTTTTAAGTCTTATAAACGTATTCACCTAGACGAAGCTGATAACTAGTCGACTTTTCTATAAAATGAATTATGTATTAAAAATAGTTTTGGCGCCTTTTTGAGCGTATTTATGGATAGAGCAAGTTTTTCATTAAAAGGTAAATTGTTATAAATAATAGTGTAAACGCAATTAAAATAAATGATTAAAATAATTGTTAAAATAATGAACACTGATTGTATATTTATATACGGTATCTTATATGCGTCTAGTGCCAACTTTTTTCTTTTTTTCAGCTAACATTTATATTTTATTTCAATAATGGAGATATTTCACGGGGATATCCAACACAAAAACTATATAAAACGTAGGTGAGTATTTTCACTGTCACTGCTTGTGACTGACTATTGCATAGTATCAAAATTGCTTCCTATAACCGATCTATAACTGGTGTAAACCTATTTAGATTGATGAATAGTGTATAACTATCGATCTATACCATGTATTTTATATAATAATTGTCTTATACGACAATTACAGGCAAGTCCGATAAACCTTGTACACTTACCCCCAATTACTGTACAGCCAAGTGAAGTTTTTTGTAAGCTGAGCCATGAACCTGTTAGTTTTCCAGTAAGGACAGGAGTCGATCAGAGCGGGTTTCTGCTTCTTGTGAAATGTAGGATAGTCTACCTGCAAGGAAGCAATGTAAATTTATATTGCAATGTTCTCTTGGAGATACATATTACTTAGTAGCATTGCTAGTTTACAATTTGAACTAGCGCCTTTATATTAAAGATAGTTCCCGGCCTACGCTTGATAATGGATACTCCTGCACACTCCGAATGCCGATCCCCATTTAGTCAAGCTTTTCTTTTTTATTATTATTTTAAATATTCTTACATTCTTACATATGAGACGCCGACACAACGTTATTGGTATTTTAAGGCGAATATGAATGGTTATATGAGTGTAGGATGAGTGTGGATGAGTGTAGTCTGGTTACTATCTGAGTTCAACTGTTCCTCAGAAAGGGCAATTTATCAATAGCCCAACAGCCAGGGCAACTAAGGGACCTACAGCTTTACGTGGAATCCGAACCACGTAGTGCTGGTCTGATTTTCAGCTTATTGACAAGTCTGATACTCAGTTATCTCCCCCACACATCATCCACACAATGATTACCACCCAACATGGATACCCCAGACTTCTCTAGTAGTGTCCACGCCGATAGCAACCATCAAGCGGACGCCATGTCGGTATTAAGAGGACCGAGCATCTAACCTATCGCCTACAATCTCCCAAACACTACAATCATTGATTTTATACACAAATAGATTTACCATCCAATGTTAAATTTTGAGTCTCAAAATATCAGCTGTTTTTGTGGTCCATTGTGGAGCGCTAGTGTAGTTCCATGTAAATGTAAAGCAGTTTAAACCAGCTGTGGTTGCGGGCCACACTAAATAACAAAATTACTGCCACAACTATTCCTATTAGATGGTTTATCTATTGTAGGTGTATATAATCAAGGCTACAATATATACATATACTTTTTGTTGCATTTGAGCCAATACACAACAACATTTTCAAAACTTAAAACTACTCGAATTTACATGTAACATGGTGCTCTCTAATCTATATTCTAAGTATTTTTCCCACTTGATATTTACCCATTTTGGTACCGCTAGTTCAACGACTTTCAGGGGGGAATTTTGCATGCAACTGCTCTGGATAAACTTGGCTATCAGCCTTATAACACTGAACAAATTTATGTGTTAGAATATTAAGAGAAATATTTAAATTTACTGGTTGACAAAAATATAAGTACATATCATAACTGTAAACAAACATTTTCTGTCTTTTAATGAAAAATATTGAAATAATTATATACCGACCATTGTTAGCTAATTTTAGGATTCGATCTTGGACAGTTCACTCCGCAGTTGGAAGCCTTAGCCATGTTAAACATTATTTTAACTGAATAGAAATATTTCAAAGAAAATTCATGTGTTTAAGATATTTCAAATAGAAATGTTTACGAGTGTGATTAAATAGAACTTCATTACATTATAGCCTAAGTCTGATGGAATGTTATCTCACCAAATTCGTGCATAAACAAACTTATTTTAAAATAAAATGGAGTAAAACCCGACTAGAAGGGATGTACGTAGTGAAAATAGATATAATGAATTTGTTAAATATATTTACTATTATAAATCACAAATCTGTGTAAGATAAGTTTTACGAATATAAGTGTGCTTAAATTGATATAATAAACTAACATTCAGCAATACCTAAGTAAAAAAATCTGCCTTGAAAAAAAAAACATCCATTTTACCAAGTAATTACTATTTTCATAATAATAAAAATGATTACACAACAGTATAAAATGGAATTCATTTACAGTAGTCGAAAAATCATATGGAAAAAATGTAAGAATATGGTTCTTTCAAATTATATATATTCATTTTAAATGATAGATTACAGTTTATACTTGATACATGTAATAACATTATACTATATATTTAAACTCCTTTGCTGAATATGTTAGTTTTATGTACATGGTTGGGCAAAAGTCTGGAATATATTTATTAGTTTTTAAACTATTGAAAGAAATGTAATAAAAGTTTGTATTTATGTACATATCCCTACACCAAACTTTTAGACATGTTTTAATTGTTTTCGCATAACCAGGGGATGGTTCATGAAGGAAGTTTTATTAAATTAAATTTATTAAAGCCCACCTCGAATTATACCTCATCTGGGTAAAGAGTGCCTAGATGGCAATGCTTTCAGTCACAAAAAATAGGTTTTCTATGTTATTTATCACCTGATCTTTTAAACTAGCATATCGTAAAATTTGGCAAAATATACTCTAAAAATAGTGTATTTAAACATGTTTGGGTAAAATGTGTAGTTTTTTTTTTATATTTGGCTTTGACCTTTTTAGACAACTACAATTTTGAAACTGATAATTTTAGACATTCAGCCTTTTTACATGAAATGTGTTTTTATAAAGTCATCGTTCATACCAAAATTCAGTATTGAATGACAAACGGGTCTTGAGATATTAAAATGATTGTAAAAATCATATACAGACACACAGACAGACTCACAGACAGATTCACAGACATACACACAGACAGACACACAGAAAACACACAGACAGACACACAGACAGAAAACGAATAAAGAAAATACACTTGTTATACAGTATTATTTGCTTGTATTTACCTGAATACATTCCTCCTAAATATGTATCAATCGAAGCTGTGCACCCTTTATATATTTTTCTCTAAATGATGTTACTATAAATTTGATATTAGATTTTAGAGCCTAGTATATTGTATTATTTTTTCTAAATAGACTTTTAATAAATGTATGTAAAACGGAGCCTCCATTAAGGCTTTGTCTGAGAGGAGTTACATTTATTATTTATTTGTTCCAAAAATGCAAAATTGAATTAAATAGTATCTGAGATCATCTTGATAGGTGTTCTGGTGTTATATGATTGTATGTTTATTTTGTTTTTAGTTATAGTGTATATTATATAGTAGCTTTGTAGTGTATGTAATATGTAATGTTATTGTATGACACTAGAATAAACGTTACTGTATATGCTTACTGTAATAAATTGTATCATTGTAAATTAAAAAAATAAATGATTATTTTTATTTTATTGCTGTGGTAAATAGCTTTACAAGTTTATTTAAGTTAAATAATGACACGTACGATCTAATCTAATCATAGAGTGGTAATTACCCACCCACCCTCCCATACACATAGAGTAGTAATTATCTACCCACCCTCCCATACACATAGAGTGGTAATTACCCACCCACCCTCCCGTACACATAGAGTGGTAATTACTTACCCACCCTCCCATACACATAGAGTGGTAATTACCCACCCACCCTCCCATACACATAGAGTTGTACAATACCACTGTACATGTATGGGTGGGTGGGTGGGTCAATACCACTGTACGTGTATGGGTGGGCGGGTGGGTCAATACCACTGTACGTGTATGGGTGGGCGGGTGGGTCAATACCACTGTACGTGTATGGGTGGGCGGGTGGGTCAATACCACTGTACGTGTATGGGTGGGCGGGTGGGTCAATACCACTGTACGTGTATGGGTGGGCGGGTGGGTCAATAGCACTGTACGTGTATGGGTGGGCGGGTGGGTCAATGTTTCAATTTAAGGCATCACTAGCCAACTTTATGCTAAATTAGACCTTAATTATCTGCAAAATGATTACATTAATAATTTATCATTACGTATTTTGTAAATAGAATATACATGTTGACTAGAAGAATCAAGAATTAAACCACCATCATTCAAACTGCCTACATATTTAGAATTATTTTTGACCTGTTAGCAAAGACATATTTTCCCCAATTTATGCTTTTAATTTTAAGTAGCAATAAAATATTCGATCTAACTCAATGTGTTATATACACAGTTCTTAATTGGTCCTCTAACATTTTCATACTTAACCACTCAAAATGTTAAACTAACTTTTTATATATAACAAAACAATTTTATAAATGAATTGTTCTCTTTTAAACCTGAAATTAGTTAAAATTGAAAATTAATTAATTAATGAATATCAAATATATTTCAAATATCTTGAACATATTAGGACTGGATTGCTCCCTGTGAAGTTTCCACACTTACAGCAGGGTTGGAGTCAGCGGCTCGTATCACTTCCTGTTTCTGGCTGAGCGCCAGGAACGCTTCCTCCAGCGTATCACAGCCCTGGGAGGCCATCAGAGCCAGGGGAGACTGCTGCGCCAGTAACACGCCATCACGCATCAGCCCGATCTGCGAATGTTTGTACCCTTAGTAATAGGCTCTAAATTGAATTATTTTCCACTTATATACTTAACGATGAAATGAAAAACATGATGTAGTGTGGGGGCTAGTAGTTGGTCTCTCTTTCATAAATATAAATTGGGGCCTTGCCAATTTAGGTATAGCTATTCAAATTATACTACACATATTTAGCCCTTACTGCACTACCAAGTGTTAAACTTATAACAAACAAAACACAGCATTTGTTGTGGTTTTATAAATGACCTTGTACATTTTTAAAATAATATGTTTTTGGACATTGATGCATAGTGGGGCTTAAAAAACAAAAGTAGTTGGGAAAAATATAATATTAAGTTTTAATATCTTGTTTTTGAGCAGAGGTCTTCAACTTATCCCTCTCTTATATCGTCATTGACAATTCATTGTTTTATTTTATCTCAAGCATTTATTTTTATTTATTTCTAAGCTCTAAAATAATTATCCTAAATGTAACTTTAACTCATTATGTGTAATCAATACATTTAATGTATTATGGAACTGTATATTTATTTTTAAATTACGTGAATAAAATATTTGTTTATTTTCATTAGAGAGTGATTTGCCACAGCTCACTTAACCTCGTGACTGCTGAGTCACGAGACTGAAGCAGGAATAAGACTCGTAGGCCTATGATAATAACTTATTCAGTTAATCCCGCGTGTTCTACTGAAGTCGTTCCAACATGTCATAGCAAGATCGGTAATATTTAAAAAACATTGTGTTATATAAAAGTTGCTGCAGAGATATAGTTTTACATACAAATTTAGAAAATTGCTCTTAAAAATAGGTTGGAGAGATTTAAAATATTTAAAGAATGTAGTATATTAGTTTCTGATGGATTAAGTATCTTTATCCATATACTTTGGATAAATATACTAAATCCAAAGTATATGGATTTAGTATCTTTCTTTGTGGACTTACAACGTGGGCTTGGCGTGCTTCTTCGATGTAATGAGTTGTAATGATTATTGTTTTTCGTTGACACGTGGCCATTTCTAGGAGTCTCTCCCAGATTCTGGAAAAAAGGAATGCAAGTATTACAAAAAAGAAAATTAGTTTTAAAATTTTCTGTTGAATTTATTACAGTAGACCTAAATTTAAGTATCTTTTTTTTAGTTAGTTAGTTAGAAAGAGTTGTTGTATTAGGCCCATTGTTTTGTTGTTGGCGTTAATTGTTGTTTTTACCAAGATATATAGTTGTTAATTGGATTTTTACTACATTGATGTTTTCTATGAGGTATTTTTATGTAAATGTAATGAAAGATATTATAAATGGGTTTTAAGTGGATTTACTAAATTATGTTAGTATATTAGAAATATACCTGTTACTATAACTCCATAGAGAAGTTAGAGATATACAAAGAAGTGAAAAATAGCAAAACAAATCTCAAATTTACTAATATTTATAATAGCTTTATTAGTGTACAAACAGAAAAACCACTTAAACCTTGAGTTAGTTATTTGTGAGAAAAGCGCATTACTACAATTAATTCAATATTAGCTAGTAAACATTGTACACTATAATGAATATGATGTTCAGTAGATCTATGTTTTTTTTTTTTTTTTTTTTTTTTTTTTATGTACTTTGATATTTTCTTTCCATGTATGTAAGTACAGGAACTAGACTGCAAGATGGCTTGAATATGAAATTAATGTAGATTAGAGGAATGAGTACAAAATACTGATGAAAATTGTTCTTTCATTTTTGTTCTTAAATGTCAAGATTTACTCAGGTTAGTCAAGCCATCTAACCCTTAGAAATGTTTACCAATGTTTCCAATATTACATGTCAAGTATAGTATAATCTTAGTAAGCACTTAGTGTGAAGTTGAAAATATATTGTAAAAACAGTGGCATTTTAAATAAAAATATTGCCCATTATGAGCTAACTGTAAATGTATTGTACATTAAATATTTGTTTGAATTGTATACTGTATATTAAAAATCCCCCGGTTTATAGGCTTTTGAAACTATATATATGTGACATTATTATATGAAAATATATTAAATAAATCCTGAAAAATCAACAGTTATGTTTATAGGTTCCTTACTCAAAGCTTTTAATTGTTGTACTGCATAAAATCATTTTCTAAATAAAGACAGATCAAGTAATTTTTATAATTTTGATTCTTTAGTTTTTATATTTGAAACACTTGAATAGATTTATTATTTGTCTCGTGTATTCAAAATTTCACAAATGTAAAAAAACAACTAATAACGTGTAACATGTTTTTGGATTTATAAAAACTGCATTTATCGTCATAGTGCACAGAACTGGAACAGTGAACCTATCGGCTAACGATCAAAATTCTCCTTTAAAAACATTGGCGTTTATATATAATTATTTTTTTTTAATTTTATTTATTTATTTTTTTATGTTAAGGTAGGTGATAATTATCAAACTCTCTAAAAATAACCTACTATTGATCTTTTAATTTTAATTCAATCCAAATGACCGTTGTCAAAAAATACAGTTGCATAATTAATTAGAGTATCTGTTTGGGGATGTTATTTATATTTATAGCTATGAGTTCGGTTAGACTTACGCGGCGCTGAGTACGGGGTCGATGCCTACCGTGGGCTCGTCCAGGATCAGCAGGTCGGGGTTGTGGATGAGAGTCACTGCAAAGGACAACCTCCTCTGTTGTCCACCACTGGAAACAAACATCCTCTCATAATACGAAATAACTAACATTATTAACTTTAATCTATTGATTACATTACGTGCAGTGAACGTTACATAACACAAATGTATTTTACAATGTACTTACAAAATGTATGGTAATGGATTTTGATAAATCACGTTTACCTTCCTCGAATAAAAGTGATGATTTATATCTTAATAAATATTTATGTCTATTATATTTGTATATCAGGAATGTTGTTTGCCATTTTGAAATAACAAATAGTAAATATATATTATTGACTTTGTTTGTATAAAATATAAGTAGACATTTAAGTAATCGTGGGTTCCGGTGGCTAAGTGATTACCATGCTCACCTCTGGAGCTAAAGTTCCCGGGTTCAATTCCCGGTGCAGGTGCTTGGAAATTTGCCCCTTAATACCCCTCAACAACCCCCCAGTATTGACCCAACATCGTGAGAATTAGGAAGCTACGACTTGTAGCGAATCCTGGTCAAGAAAGCTGGAATAATGGCGAACAGGAATCGTCGTGCTCACCACACGTCACCCGACCTTTATGGTAGATAGCATTATAGGACATATCAGCACGTCAAGCCGTTCAGCATGTCCAGACCCGCAAAAGGTAATTGTGGACAGGATTTATTTATTTTTATATAAGGAAAATTAAATGAAAATAAATACATAACTGTTACTTACTTGCCTATATGAATCGCTAACCGCAAAAAGGGAACATATCCCAAAAAGTAAATTTTTCAGGGGATGTAAAAAACTGGCTTGAAATTGACATGGTTAAAATTTTATGTTCATCTATTTTTTTTCTTGATCTAGAGGTGTTACCCAATATATCTGATTAAAAAAAAGTTTTTTCCTCTTACCTAGGCCTAATTATAACAACATTTTGATTGTGGATGTGTTCCCTTTTTGCAGTAAATGGGGTTTACAAAATAAAAAATGAGACAAATGAAGTGAAAATGGATGTTTATTTAATGGGAGATAGACTAATAACAACATAGGTGTTAATTCTTAATAAAAATTATATTTACAAATACTAGTCATCCCTGTCAGGGTCTACGTTGTGCATTGTAGGCCATGTCATAATATAGTTCCAAAACTCCATCTTCTCCGCTGGAACATACACTTTTGCCTTATTAATGTCTTGCATTTTTAATACATTAATAGGCACCTTTCCTGTGTAAGCCTTTATCTTGGGTAGCTCAAGATTTTCCTCTAAGTTTATGTTAGTTCTAAGTTCATTAAAATTTCTAAGTTTAAATGAAGACTCGGAGAGACCATTCATTGTCTCGCAACACAGGACTGTTGATGGATTGGTAGAAGGAAAACTGAGCTTGTGATACCTTGAAATCCCAAAAGAAATTTTCCTTTCCTTTGGGCAACTTTTCCCATACGAATCTGTGCTCAAACAAGACCTTTTATAGTATGTTGGATACCAGTTCTTAAAATCAAAGACTTGGTCGGAATGTACTTCAACAACGTCAAACTTATCTTTAATTTTAGAAGAGGTTTGTATTAAGTTAATAACTTCAGGGATAGTGTAGTATCGCTCTTCTTTTCTTAATTTTCGGCGAATTATGCCAAAGTCTCGATCAGCAGGCATAAAAGAATGCCCTCTCATGAGAAAAATCAAATAGATGTTGTCAAATCGTTTTAATTCACACAGTGCCATGCAAAAGCGAACAAGAGCATTATTCTTGTTCTGTCCAGAACAATTATCGCTAAAAATGTAAAATTTCCTGATATTTGGACTTACTTTATTTTCTATGTACCATCTTAACCAAGAGTAACCTCTTTACTTCTTACTACCTTCATTTACTTCTTTCATTTTATTATAAAATTGTTTTGACCGGCGTAACTTCGCATTTTTAATGATATTTCGTTTGTATTTGTCTTCATTTACAACACCTTTCTTGCGTTTGGCTATAGGCTCATCAACAAATTCTTCGTCAGAATTCATTTTTTGTAAGAAAATATACACCTAATCTCATTAATTACTTAACACACAATATGAGCAATATATCACAAGATACATAACCTATAACAACAACAATAAACGAGCAAACAAAACAAATTATTGTAGCTGCTACCATAGAGAAAACAAGAAGAAGCATCGCAGATGAACAGTATCAGTAACAGTGTTTACTGCAAAAAAGGAACACTGCCAGTCAGTGTTCCCTTTATGCAGTAAACGGAAATTTTCAAATGGCGCCAAGCATTAAGTTTTCAATAGCCGTGATTCCTTTTTGCAGTAAACGATGTATCTCCAGAAGAAGAAGCAAAATATGTGATAAAGTGAATTTGTGATTTTTGATCACGTGTTGCCTTTTTGTGGTTAGCGATTCATATTTCGTGTACGTAAAAACATTTACTTTGGAAATAAATTTGCGTGGAAGAGAGGACTTTCAGTCCTATATCCAGTACGAAAGCCATTTTCATGTAATTTCATAAGTGGGAATCACAATGATGAATTATGTGATCTGAGAAAGATAGTGGTTTACCGAAATCGATCACCATAGGCCTAATATTTGTACATTTTGTATTCCAATTTTAATAAATTTGTGTTATGTAACGTTTACTTGTACTATGTATTCATTTGTAATTTTGTGTTTTTTTAAATTACCTGATATACGTAATATTCAACCATAATTATAATTTAATGTAAGTTCTAATAACTAATGTACAATCCTTGGAAAAAATGTGTTAACAAATACGTGACGTTTCTGTTTCTTCATTGAAATAATTTATCATCTTATTTTATATTTGAAACTGTAACTCGTAGGAAAAACTCAATTATTTTATCATATAACAAAATATGTAGAGACTGAACCCTTATTTATACCATCTTGATCAGTTTTATGTAACTCTTTCACATTCAAATTGGTGAACAGAAAATAAAATAAAAAACAGAATTTGCAGGCCCAAATTTGTTTTAAAGGGCCAGAGAAATGTTACTAGATTTTACTATTAATATTATTGTTTTACTAGGAACGAATACTTCGAGGATAATTTCAGGGCACAAGTTGTAGACAATGAGTCATAGGTCACCTTTATACGCACTTCCAGATACGACAATAACTTACCAGATGCGTTAAATGTGTTTCTCCTCAATTTGGGGTATTTTACAACTGTTAAACTTGTATCTATTGACTATATTTTAGTTCTTCTAAATAAAATATGTTTTATTTAGTAAAATATAGCTGTTAGTTTAAACCTATTTACCTTAGAAGTACTCGAGAGCTAATAGCACTAACATAGTTCACTGTTTCATACGAACATTACCAAGATTCTCTTTATTCCCATGTAAACTTTTCTGTAAGAATACTAAGCTATGGCTGACTTCTCATTCTGAGATCTACTTTCTTAATAGTGTTTTTATTTAATGTCAAAACATTTTAAGAGATTATGAATAAGATGATATTAATTTTGTTATTTTTAGTTCCATTTATTACTTTTTAATTAGGTTTTTAAACATTAAAATAAGATTAGTTTGTAGACAGAATATTTTTAGTTATAGTGTTTACTTTTATTAATTTTCAGTACGTGTCAAACCATAGTAATGTACGATTATTTTGTAAAGTAACACGACATTGAACGGCAGATTAAGGTGCCAATCAATATATTACTGGACTGGACTAATATAATTTTTAGTTGTACAGAAAATTTACGTTTTTAAACTCTAGCCACATTACTAGAACCATGGTCTGTGATATTTCCTGTGAATTACTTGAGTGCATTGTAAATAGTATTTTATAGGAAATAAATGTCATTATTTCTGTTTCCATGAAATTAGTATTTCGTTATTTACTAAATTAAAGTCCGTGTTTGTTTCCTCATTATCAAGGGTTAAAATATTATTTGCTGTGTCAGTAATATGCGGTAAATTAAGAAATACTTACTTAAGTGTGTCAATTAGTCATTAACTGCCTGGAAGTCATCCGGGTTCGAGATGAACTCCCGTTATCGGGCTTCTACTACCTCAAAGTCCACCCCGTACATCAATTTATTGCAGTGTTGTATAGTAAGTAAAGCAGTACTAACATAAGTTATAAATTAATTATTTACTGTGCAGGCTTCCAATCTCTACAAGTACACTCGTGCATCATTTAAGGAGCGAACTGTGAAGTGAGAAGTTGTGGACTTACGTACGTGTGCCAATCAGACGTTTACTGTCCGGGAGTTCCAGGAAGTCCGCCAACACCATATCTCCGTCTTTCACTTGCACAAAGTACTTACCATACAACAGTACATAGCAGCTCTGAACAGTTAGTTATTGTACTTACCCAAGTGTGCAAATTAGCCGTTTACTGTCCGGAAGTTCCAGGAAGTCCACCAACACCCTATATCCATATTTCACTTACTCAAAGTACATACCATACAACAGTCCATGGCAGCGCTGTACAGTTAGTTATTGTACTTACCTAAATGTACCAATTAGCCGTTTACTGTCCGGAAGTTCCAGGAAGTCCACAAACACCCTATATCCATATTTCACTTACTCACAGTACATACCATACAACAGTACA
The DNA here is from genome assembly GCA_035578905.1 of Stictocephala bisonia. Lineage (NCBI taxonomy): Eukaryota > Metazoa > Arthropoda > Insecta > Hemiptera > Membracidae > Stictocephala > Stictocephala bisonia. Next base: position 2,323,379 of record JAQJVL010000073.1, on the reverse strand, counting down.
TGGCAGCGCTGTACAGTTAGTTATTGTACTTACCTAAGTGTACCAATTAGCCGTTTACTGTCCGGGAGTTCCAGGAAGTCCGCCAACTCCCTATCTCCGTCTTTCACTTACAAAAAGTACATACCATACAACAGTACATGGCAGTGCTGTACAGTTAGTTATTGTACTTACCTAAGTGTACCAATTAGCCGTTTACTGTCCGGGAGTTCCAGGAAGTCCACCAACTCCCTATCTCCGTCTATCACTTACAAAAAGTACATACAGTACAACAGTACATGGCAGCGCTGTACAGTTAGTTAAGTGTACTTACCTAAGTGTACCAATTAGCCGTTTACTGTCCGGGAGTTCCAGGAAGTCCGCCAACTCCCTATCTCCGTCTTTCACTTACAAAAAGTACATACCATACAACAGTCCATGGCAGTGCTGTACAGTTAGATAAGTGTACTTACCTAAGTGTACCAATTAGCCGTTTACTGTCCGGGAGTTCAAGGAAGTCCGCCAACTCCGTATCTCCGTCTTTCACTTACAAAAAGTACATACCATACAACAGTACATGGCAGTGCTGTACAGTTAGTTATTGTACTTACCTAAATGTACCAATTAGCCGTTTACTGTCCAGGAGTTACAGGAAGTCCACCAACTCCCTATCTCCGTCTTTCACTTACAAAAAGTACATACCATACAACAGTCCATGGCAGTGCTGTACAGTTAGTTATTGTACTTACCTAAATGTACCAATTAGCCGTTTACTGTCCGGAAGTTCCAGGAAGTCCAGCAACACCCTATATCCATATTTCACTTACTCAAAGTACATACCATACAACAGTCCATGGCAGTGCTGTACAGTTAGTTATTGTACTTACCTAAATGTACCAATTAGCCGTTTACTGTCCGGGAGTTCCAGGAAGTCCGCCAACTCCCTATCTCCGTCTTTCACTTACAAAAAGTACATACCATACAACAGTTCATGGCAGCACTGTACAGTTGGTTAAGTGTACTTACCTAAGTGTACCAATTAGCCGTTTACTGTCCGGGAGTTACAGGAAGTCCACTAACTCCCTACCTTCGTCTTTCACTTACAAAAAGTACATACCATACAACAGTCAATGGCAGTGCTGTACAGTTAGTTATTGTACTTACCTAAGTGTACCAATTAGACGTTTACTGTCCGGAAGTTCCAGGAAGTCCACCAACACCCTATATCCATATTTCACTTACTCAAAGTACATACCATACAACAGTCCATGGCAGTGCTGTACAGTTAGTTATTGTACTTACCTAAGTGTACCAATTAGCCGTTTACTGTCCGGAAGTTCCAGGAAGTCCACCAACACCCTATATCCATATTTCACTTACTCAAAGTACATACCATACAACAGTACATGGCAGTGCTGTACAGTTAGTTATTGTACTTACCTAAGTGTACCAATTAGCCGTTTACTGTCCGGAAGTTCCAGGAAGTCCACCAACACCCTATATCCATATTTCACTTACTCAAAGTACATACCATACAACAGTACATGGCAGCGCTGTACAGTTAGTTATTGTACTTACCTAAGTGTACCAATTAGCCGTTTACTGTCCGGGAGTTCCAGGAAGTCCGCCAACTCCCTATCTCCGTCTTTCACTTACAAAAAGTACATACCATACATCAGTACATGGCAGTGCTGTACAGTTAGTTACTGTACTTACCTAAGTGTACCAATTAGCCGTTTACTGTCCGGGAGTTCCAGGAAGTCCACCAACTCCCTATCTCCGTCTTTCACTTACAAAAAGTACATACCATACATCAGTACATGGCAGTGCTGTACAGTTAGTTACTGTACTTACCTAAGTGTACCAATTAGCCGTTTACTGTCCGGGAGTTCCAGGAAGTCCACCAACTCTCTATCTCCGTCTTTCACTTACAAAAAGTACATACAGTACAACAGTACATGGCAGTGCTGTACAGTTTGTTAAGTGTACTTACCTAAGTGTACCAATTAGCCGTTTACTGTCCGGGAGTTCCAGGAAGTCCGCCAACTCCGTATCTCCGTCTTTCACTTACAAAAAGTACATACCATACAACAGTCCATGGCAGTGCTGTACAGTTAGTTAAGTGTACTTACCTAAGTGTACCAATTAGCCGTTTACTGTCCGGGAGTTCCAGGAAGTCCACCAACTCCCTATCTCCGTCTTTCACTTACAAAAAGTACATACCATACAACAGTACATGGCAGTGCTGTACAGTTAGTTATCGTACTTACCTAAATGTACCAATTAGCCGTTTACTGTCCGGGAGTTACAAGAAGTCCACCAACTCCCTACCTCCGTCTTTCACTTACAAAAAGTACATACCATACAACAGTCAATGGCAGCGCTGTACAGTTAGTTATTGTACTTACCTAAGTGTACCAATTAGACGTTTACTGTCCGGAAGTTCCAGGAAGTCCACCAACACCCTATATCCATATTTCACTTACTCAAAGTACATACCATACAACAGTCCATGGCAGTGCTGTACAGTTAGTTATTGTACTTACCTAAGTGTACCAATTAGCCGTTTACTGTCCGGAAGTTCCAGGAAGTCCACCAACACCCTATATCCATATTTCACTTACTCAAAGTACATACCATACAACAGTACATGGCAGTGCTGTACAGTTAGTTATTGTACTTACCTAAGTGTACCAATTAGCCGTTTACTGTCCGGAAGTTCCAGGAAGTTCACCAACACCCTATATCCATATTTCACTTACTCAAAGTACATACCATACAACAGTCCATGGCAGCGCTGTACAGTTAGTTATTGTACTTACCTAAATATACCAATTAGCCGTTTACTGTCCGGAAGTTCCAGGAAGTCCACCAACACCCTATATCCATATTTCACTTACTCAAAGTACATACCATACAACAGTACATGGCAGCGCTGTACAGTTAGTTATTGTACTTACCTAAGTGTACCAATTAGCCGTTTACTGTCCGGGAGTTCCAGGAAGTCCGCCAACTCCCTATCTCCGTCTTTCACTTACAAAAAGTACATACCATACATCAGTACATGGCAGTGCTGTACAGTTAGTTACTGTACTTACCTAAGTGTACCAATTAGCCGTTTACTGTCCGGGAGTTCCAGGAAGTCCACCAACTCCCTATCTCCGTCTTTCACTTACAAAAAGTACATACAGTACAACAGTACATGGCAGTGCTGTACAGTTTGTTAAGTGTACTTACCTAAGTGTACCAATTAGCCGTTTACTGTCCGGGAGTTCCAGGAAGTCCGCCAACTCCGTATCTCCGTCTTTCACTTACAAAAAGTACATACCATACAACAGTCCATGGCAGTGCTGTACAGTTAGTTAAGTGTACTTACCTAAGTGTACCAATTAGCCGTTTACTGTCCGGGAGTTCCAGGAAGTCCACCAACTCCCTATCTCCGTCTTTCACTTACAAAAAGTACATACCATACAACAGTACATGGCAGTGCTGTACAGTTAGTTATCGTACTTACCTAAATGTACCAATTAGCCGTTTACTGTCCGGGAGTTACAAGAAGTCCACCAACTCCCTACCTCCGTCTTTCACTTACAAAAAGTACATACCATACAACAGTACATGTCAGTGCTGTACAGTTAGTTATTGTACTTACCTAAGTGTACCAATTAGCCGTTTACTGTTCGGGAGTTCCAGGAAGTCCGCCAACTCCCTATCTCCGTCTTTCACTCACAAAAAGTACATACCATACAACAGTACATGGCAGCGCTGTACAGTTAGTTAAGTGTACTTACCTAAGTGTACCAATTAGCCGTTTACTGTCCGGGAGTTCTAGGAAGTCCGCCAACTCCCTATCTCCGTCTTTCACTTACAAAAAGTACATACCATACAACAGTCCATGGCAGTGCTGTACAGTTAGTTATTGTACTTACCTAAATGTACCAATTAGCCGTTTACTGTCCGGGAGTTATAGGAAGTCCACCACCTCCCTATCTCCGTCTTTCACTTACAAAAAGTACATACCATACAACAGTACATGGCAGTGCTGTACAGTTAGTTATTGTACTTACCTAAGTGTACCAATTAGACGTTTACTGTCCGGAAGTTCCAGGAAGTCCACCAACACCCTATATCCATATTTCACTTACTCAAAGTACATACCATACAACAGTACATGGCAGTGCTGTACAGTTAGTTATTGTACTTACCTAAATATACCAATTAGCCGTTTACTGTCCGGGAGTTCCAGGAAGTCCGCCAACTCCCTATCTCCGTCTTTCACTTACAAAAAGTACATACCATACAACAGTACATGGCAGCGCTGTACAGTTAGTTATTGTACTTACCTAAGTGTACCAATTAGACGTTTACTGTCCGGAAGTTCCAGGAAGTCCACCAACACCCTATATCCATATTTCACTTACTCAAAGTACATACCATACAACAGTACATGGCAGTGCTGTACAGTTAGTTATTGTACTTACCTAAATATACCAATTAGCCGTTTACTGTCCGGGAGTTCCAGGAAGTCCGCCAACTCCCTATCTCCGTCTTTCACTTACAAAAAGTACATACCATACAACAGTACATGGCAGCGCTGTACAGTTAGTTAAGTGTACTTACCTAAGTGTACCAATTAGCCGTTTACTGTCCGGGAGTTCTAGGAAGTCTATCAACTCCCGTCCTCGAGTCTCTACTTCCTTACCGTCCATTCCGTACAGCTTTCCATAAAACTTGAATGCCTCCATTATGCCCATGTATTCGTACAGTCCTAAGTCCTGTGGGAACATACATGTCCATTATATAATTTGTTAGTTCGTATATAACGTGTTAACGTCATAGTAAACACAGGTAAAGTTACTAAAACCTTTATTACATTATAATGCCAATATATTGTTTTATTTATAATAGTCATAGCCCTTAGTTAGTTCCTACTGGAATTGATCCCTTTCCTTTTTTATTTTATCCGGTCTCAGATTGACTAGGATTCAACTGAAGTTTACAAATCACCAAGTTCAAAAGTCATTTGTTATTGAAACAAAATTTTGTGAGAAATATATTAAATTATATATTATTCAAGTGACATATATCAAGGAGTAGAAAAAGGGTAAAAGTCGATATTTAGTGTTTATAAAATTGAATCCTAGCTCAATTGAGCAATTAATAAAGCAAACACTATGTTAGATATTTAAATCAATATAAATATTGCAGACTAGATTATGTTCAATAAATAAGTTATATGTAGTTGTATTAAAATATAAATAATTTGTAGGTGAAAAGTCATAAATAGGTTTTGTGAAGAATAATAAATAGTGGCATATTAGTGTTGGAAGATCTGGTAAATACAGACAATTGAGTGGTTAGATTTTAAGTGTGAAATAGAATCTTGCTAACATGGAAACGTGGATTGGAGTAGTCAGGGTTAACTAGTTTTATTGAAAGTTAGGAAACAAATAGATTTTTATCTATCTCAAAATCTAAACTTTGATTGATAACATTTTTATTTATGTTAAGAATTATATTTAAAGACGATTTAAGAATGAAAGTGGAAAGTAGTCTATATCATCCATTTTCGATACATTCTACAATACTACGTGTTGTCATCAAACAGAGGCCGACAAAACAAATAAAAATCACAAAAATATAAAATCAATAAATAATAAACGTATTTAATATATTTCCAAAATACTTAAAATGTATCAGTACAGTTACGTATAGGCCTTCTCAGAATAATTTCATAAAGTGTCTCGTGCATTATGGGGCAGTAATATTTCTACTTTTCAGTGATAAGCAAAATTATGAATCATGCACATAACTTTATGTATTGTAAAATTTATAATTTAAATAATATTTGAAGAATAGAATAAAATAATTTAATAATTGTATATTATGTTGTAGAACGTAATGATTCTATATGCTGCTCGGCGAAAGTTGAGAGTGAGACTCCGCCTAGACTATCGCTGTCACAAGGGCGCCTGGCAATAAAAAGAGGGTGTCTGCGTGGACCCTTGATTTATAACATGAATGATTTATTACCATTCCCAGTCGGCAGTCAATAACGCTCAGGCAGAAAGGACAGTACATCGCTACAGCAACATGTGAACGCCTGTGGATCGACCTAGCACCTACGTCACACCAGCAGGGGGTGGAGTTTCACTTTCAACTCTCGCTGAATAGAATATAGATTAGGAACAACGGAGTTCCTCGCTTGTCCTGAGAGGCATGTTACTGACATGTGAGTATACAAATTGTTTCATAAAACGATTTTCTCTTAACATAAATAGGCTAATCAAAAAAATTTTAACATATAAAAATGTGTAACATATTTATAACATAATATTTTTAAACTGAAATATGTTTAGAAGGTCCACAAAACTAAAACGAGAAACTGGAAAAAATGGAATGCATTATTAACTGTCATTAAAGTAACGTAATCAAAGCACGAACAGAAAATAATAATTCAGTTCTAATAAATAAGAATAAATTTTAAACTAAACTAATTTTGCTCAAAAATCAAATTCCATAAACAAGTTTGGTGTGGTTTGTTTTATGTATTCCATGGTACTTACTTATTTCAATATTCCAGGTACTAGGTCCAGGGACGTTGTTAAAATATTGTTCAAATACGTTCCACTATATTTAAGTTCTTTAAGAGTATTCTCGGTTCAGTAGGAGTACAAGTTCGAGTAAAACAAATAAATAACGGGAAATTAAAACTAATTGTGCCTTTCGCTCCTAACTTCTGGGAAAATGTTATTAGTGAATCAACTAAATTCTGAAATGAATTATTGAAGGAAAATTCTTAACAAAACGTGTCTTACTGTAAAAAATGTGTATTTGATTATAATGGAAAAAGTTAGTTATTGTTTACGATGAACAGCTTCATTTCTACTACAAATCCCAAATGAAAACAACCATTAAAGGATAAATGGCAACGTAAACCAAATTGATATTGGCTACTTACAAACAGATTGGCAACTGATTGAACATAAAAAAGCCATATGAATTTACGAACTTTTAATGTGTTAATGGCGTCCTGAACAAAATTACACCATTTCAATCCTACTCCAACGATTTATTTAACTTTTGTACAAAATAATGTTATACTTTTTACTTGTATTACACCCCTTCGTTCCTTCATAATTATTTAAAAAAAATACAGTAGCTCAAATAAAGAGGAGTATGAGAAATTTGTATATTTTACAAACGACTTCAAAGATCTTTTTTGTGATAGTATGATACATCTGCAATAGGAATAGCCTACTTAGTAATACCCTCACATACGCGACTGCTATTTAACCCTCTTCCCACCTATATGAAATACATAATGATGGAAAGTTGTACATACCTGGGGCATGTATCCAACTTTATTCCTCTTCTGAGCTTTGATCTTTATCTCCCCTGCGTCCAGTCTGACCATGCCCACGATAGACCGCAACAGGGTCGTCTTGCCGCAGCCACTGGGCCCAAGGAGTCCATAGCTGTCAAACAACATAGGAAGTGTTAATGTGTATTGTACGTTTGTTAATACTGAAAATACTCTGCCTTACTCACAAAAAATCTATAGCTTTAGTTTAGGTTAAAATGCCGTACTTTTGAATGTCAAATACATGTGTGTACGTTCTTTTTACACTACAAGTATAATAACTATATAACATTGTTAGATGAAATGTAGGCCTATTATTTATTTGAAATCTACTACTGGTATTCGCATGACTATTAGATACTTTAAAACAATGTATCTATTGGTTTCAGGAGTTGAAATGTTAAAACCAACTAAACACTTAACTGAATACATAGAATGTTTGTCAAAACACTAAGTTTGCTTTTCAAAACAAAACCTGTTAAACCAACCAAAGTGTTTAACCTTAATTCACTTGTGACTAACCTTTGTGAAAACTATATAGTTAACCTTACATTATTTAACAATCTAATCATACAGATTTAGATAAATGCTATTAACCTCAAAACAGGAATTTATTCATTGGGTAGTGTATAAGTTACTGTTATTTTACTACATTTGTTCAGTTCGCTCCCTGTGATACTCAACTGTTATCTATTTGTTAATATAAAATAAAGGTCAGCAAAAAACAACATACTAATGTTGTAATTGATCAAATATGGGCGAGACTCACTAGCCCGTATGTTACCTATTTATACAGGGTGTCCCGTAAGTACTGACCAAAATTTTACGAGGTTGTACTATAGGTAATAATAATAATAATATATTTTTTATTGCATCTTGTTAACAATTGACAAAATTGTATCGCAATAGTCATTAATAAATTAAATAAAATTTGCCATCCATTCAATCACAATAATAGGTAAAAACAAACTATTTTCATCATATAATGTATAGTCCCATCTTGCTTAGTTTTCTGTCTTTCTGTCTGTATGTGTTTTTTTAGAAAATAATTTATGTCTTCAAAATGATTTGAGATATCAAGTTGAAAATTTGTAAATTTACTTACCTTATTAATGTACATTTAAAATAAAAGTTTCAAGTTTATATCATTTACATAAACAAAATGGCGGCCATTTAAACATTTCAAAGCCTAATAACTTTACAACGAGTGATGTTATAGAAAAATTACAAGATACATATAAAATAGCTTCTTTCAATACAAGAATTTTGGTACCAGTTTTATTTTTCTACAGTAAGTTGTTACAGAAATAAGTAAGATTTCTCAAGGAAAGGTCTATGTTTTATTCAAAATTCCAATGTGTTTTCAAATAAAACACATACCTTTCCTTGAGGAATCTTACTTATTTCTGTAACAACTTACTGTAGAAAAATAAAACTGGTACCAAAATTCTTGTATTAAAAGGAACTATTTTATATGTGTCTTGTCATTTTTCTATAACATCACTCGTTGTAAAGTTATTAGGCTTTGAAATGTTTAAATGGCCGCCATTTTGTTTATGTAAATGGTATAATTTTGAAACTTTTATTTTAAATGTACACTAATAAGGTAAGTAAATTTAAAAAGTTTCAACTTGATATCTCAAACCATTTTGAAGATATAAATTATTTTCTAAAAACACATACAGACAGATAGAAAACTAAGCAAGATGGGACTATACATTATATGATGAAAATAGTTTGTTTTGACCTATAATATAACCTCGTAAAATTTTGGTCAGTACTTACGGGACACCCTGTATTTGTTGATCAAATTATACATACAATTAACTGTCATACAGAAGAAAGCACTGTAATGTAACACTATATTTATTAACTGACTAATTATTAAACAAATTATTCGACTCTTTTTTTACTTTTCTCTGAAAGTATTACAAGATAAAAACGCGTATACATCTGCATTAAATGAACCTAATCACAGGAACATGAGGACTTAAATTGAGTTTAAGTAATAAGAGAAGAACACTTTGAAAATATAAGTGGTTATTGTTATTCATGTATTGATGCATTTTACAAAAATGCGATTTAAAAAAAGGAAATTATCAATTAAAAATACAAAAATCCTCAAATAATAACTAAAGAAACAATGCCAGACACATTAAGTTTCATCATACAATAACAAAAATCATATATCAAATCAAATAATCTTGTTGTCAATAATATAGTGTTAAAAAAATATGTCACTACTGTCGGCGCAGAAATTTTGTGCACCCGAGTTTGAAGGTTGTTTTCTAAGGAATTAGAGACCTTAGAAAAATCTAATCACTGTTTTCCTCATTTAATTGCACGTTATAAAATATATTTTTTTTATTTATTAGAAGTTTTATGAATTTGTATCCTCTTTGGAACAAAAAGTACCGGAATTTTAACTAGTTTTCGATGTACATCACATTCAAACCATTATTAATAAAACATCCGTCAATGTATTGCATTCATATTTTAATACCTAGTTGGTAGTAATGTTTTATATAAGTTTTAGAATTTTGAATTTGCGATAAAAAAAGTTCTCATCAATTTCCTAAAACATTGTTTTCTTTGCTTCTAGAGGTCGTAAAAATTTATAATTACTTGGTCTTGTTGTAACATTTATTATATCAATAGTTATGATACATTACTTTCATAGGTGCAAGTAATTTAAGTGATTGTACATCGGTTTTAATATATTTAAAATAACTTTAAATTAATAAATTAAAATTAATTTAAATCAAGATAACTTAAACTTACTATTATTTGTAACACATATGAAAGTAATGTATTTTAAATATGCATGTCATAATGATTATAACATGACCAAGTAAATAATTTTACGACCTCTAGAAGCCAAGAAACCAATGTTTTAGGAAATTGATATCAACTTTCTTTCTTTAGAAGTTAAAATTCTAAAATGTATAAAACTTATAGAAAACATTCATACAAACCAGATATCAAAATATATGTGCGTTACATTAACGGGTTTTTGTGTAATAACGGAGTAAATTTGAAGTACAGTGAAAAGTAGTTAAAATTCAGGTACTTCTTTTGTTCCAACTAAGATAAAAATTATTAAAACTTGTAATAAAATTTTAAAAAGCAAATATCAAGGCTACATTTAAACGAGAAAAAAAATAGTTTGATTAAATACAATATCTGCGCCGACAGTAACTAGCCAAGTTAGGTTAGGAAGTCCTCACTTTCTTCTCGCCTAGCACCTGCACAACGACGCATACATACTGATATACTAGTGTGTACAGCGGAAAAGTGTCCTCCACTGAGAAGGCGCTACCAAGAATTTCCTTTTCTGTCAGTCCCTGCATTCTTGTCGTACCGGTCAATAATACTTTGATTACTTACTTTTGTGTTTCTAATTACTGTTCAGTTGTATAGTGAGTTCGGTCGTTCATTGAAAATTAAATATAAATAAATATTTTTTTTATATATGACGGTTATGTAATATTACCCAAGCTCTAAGCTTACTTGAAACAACATTCCTGTACATATCAATCATTAGAATGTTTAATCAAAGAGTTTTAATCCGGCCCTAGCTACCCCCCCCCCCCCACGGAAGATTCCACTAAATGGGAAAGAACCAGTGTTTGAACGGGCGTCAGAACTTTAAACGGGGATTACGATCCATCCGTACCGCTCGACATCATCCCTACAGCCAGTTCTCCCGTGTTTGAGATCAATGTTGTAACGAAGTTCATGCCTAATGTTAAGAAATAGTTTAACTTTACCAACAATTGTTTGTTCCAATGTACTTAAAAATCAGAATGCTTTATTAGCCTCATTTTTTTAAATAAATAAAAAAATCTGTTAAGTCATGGCTATTTATTTTTATTTCTAGATTTATTAATATTTTTTTTTTTTGCCGTGAGCCCCCTGGGGGCATGCACCCCTAGGCCCGGGCCTAACGGGTCTATTGGGAAATCCGACCCTGGGGTTTAGAGACTTTGTTGGACATTTTCCGTTATACTGATACCACTGTTTGAAGTCACATCCTTTGGTTTTTAGAGAGAATTATAAAACATATTGAAGTAATTCACTTTTTATCTAATTAAGAAGGTCAATACTCAGCGATATTGCGCAGTATTTCCTCGAATAGGTCCTTTCCATTTTCTTTTCACAACTGCATAAACTTACACAGGTAGGGATCCAACATACACTGGTTCCGCAATGTGCACCACTATTATGATTAATAAAACTAAGTATATTTATATTTAAATGTCTATTGTTAATAGACACCTTCTTAAGCTTGCCATAACTCTAGTTTATATAATCACTACCTGTACCCTATAGTAATTAGTTTAGTTATATAATCGTATACAATCAAAAGGTATTTGACTTCTAATTTAAAAAGATAACATTTGTTTAAAGACATGAAATCAAAATATAAGTAAAAACTCCAACAAACTCTAGAACATTAAAACATTACTTAAAGTAAATAAAAATAAATACTTTGTTTTTTAAAAACAATGATTTAATCCAATATGAAATGTAGAATAGCTGATGTTATGTGCTCAATTATTTTTAATTTTAAAAGTTTAGCCTACCACAACTTTATCCAATTTGATTTTATTTAACAGATGTTAATCAAATAAATCAATCAATTCATATTGATCCATAAGAATACCATGGGGGGTTTGGAGACTCGTGGGACGGGTTTCTGAGGTCGGAGAGGAAGATCTTTTCTTCCTATTCTATGTAAAAAATTTCAAGTCAATTGGACGTATAGGTTTGGAGAAACAGCGATGAGTGGTAAATGGCTTTTATATAGAGGTAACATTGGTATACCTGCTTCCTGGTACGTTTCCATGACATTTTATGCTACGATATTCTGCTTTCGCGACCTCTTTTGTATCATAGTAGTATTTTACGTTCTTTATATAAGCCAACAATCTGTATCTGCTTCTTCCTCTTTTTTTCTTCCCTCCACCATTTCTTTAATAACAGCCCTTAATGAAAATTGTCTTCCCATTTTTATGTGCTAGCCATTTCTTTTTTACGTCCTTCTGTATGCGTGTATTGGGAAAAAATCACTTTATTTCTGACAAAATCTGATTTCCTAAGAATTGTGAACTGCTGTAGGAACTTAAAATCTCGAAAAACCTTAGTCACTGTGAATTGTGAATTGATATAACAGAGAAACTGTTGTCTATTAATTAAATAATAACTTAATAAAAATTAAAAGCTACAGTAATTTGAGTCTTCTTCAAAATATGACTTTTATTGCAATAAACATTATAACGGCTCTTACGTTGAAGATATACGACAATGATACTATGATGTTATAAGAAGTAAACCGAACTGCAATGCCCTAGCTAGTGCTGTACCTATTATAAGACCTTGAGTAAGGTGAGGTACAAGTCTCGAAGACTACCAGCTGAGGCTATACTTCCTGTTTAGTTCCATGGTCGTATCCTAAAAATATAACTGTTCTACCATGTCCTGTTCCTACCCAATATCTCCATGGTGGCCTCGTAAATTGCGAGGTCCAGGTACTAACCCTAGATGTACCTCTATACTACTACATTAACATCATATCGTATCCTATCTCTAGGTAGTACCACAGAATTATATTCTGTGGTAGTACTTACATGGTGACCTCGTAGATTTCGAGGTTCCCAGAGTTAACCACCAAAGGTTTTTGTCACTTGTACTAACCCTAGATGTACCTCTATACTACTGTATATTAACATCATATCGTATCCTATCTCTAGGTAGTACCACAGAATATTCTGTGGTTCTGCGAGGTCCAGTCTCCGAGAGTTGACCACCGAAGGTTCTTGTTCCTTGTACTAACCCTATATGTACCTCTATACTACTATATTAACATCATATTGCATCCTATCTCTAGGTAGTACTTACATGGTGGCCTCAGGAACTGTCAGGTCTAAACCTCGAAGGATGACTGCCGTGGGGCTGTACCTCTTGTATGCTCCCTGGACGTGCACCGCCGCCACATTTCCGTTCATGTTCATATTTCCGTGTTATCGTTTCATCTAAAACATACAAAAATGCATGATAATAATGTTATTAAACATCCAACTGATGATTAAGCCACTTTTTAGTGGTATGGTAATTTAAGTGCTTTGAATGGTTATCTTTAATAATATTTAAAAAATACAAAATACTGGTAAAATATCATGAATTTATACATCAAACTGTTCACAAAACTATGTTTAAAAAGTTCTGGCTTCATAAAAGTCTGACTTTTTTTTTTTTTTTTTTCTTTGGAGCACTATTAATAGTTACACAATACAGTTAAATGAAAAATCTAAGATGTAGAATAATTTGCAAATTTTATTCTGAATAAAACCATATCACACACTTGAATTTTCAGAAAAAAAAAACTAAATTAAATTATAAGTTGAAAACCTAAACTTAGTGCATAAGTCAATTAGGTACACAATGTATTTTTACACTGCTTGAGGATTAAATCAAATATTACCATATAAGTTACCTCTGGCACAAGTAATATTTAAAACACATGCTAAATAGGTAATAGAATTACAAAAAATAAAAAACATTTTTATGATATATTTACATATTTACATAAGACTACAAATCTTCACTACCACTAGGAACGTCACCTTCCACTAACGTCACTAACTTAATCACCTAAACAACTTCTAGTAGCACTAAACCTACTTAGTTCACTCTTGTTAAAAGATAAAATAAACAATAACACTCTAAATATTCGTAACCTTAAACACGTATTTACAATGAAAATAACACACCAAAACAATACTGCGTTGTGACTAGCCGTATTAGTTTACTAGAGCAGACACTCAGCAAATATAAACAGCTGATTACATTTTTCTCACACCGGACCATGGCAAATTACACAAGTGGAAATAGAAAACTATCCTGAAGCTGCAGCTAAAAAATTGATCGTGCGCGGAATCTATTGAGAACCAACAATGGAAAGAAGTAAAAAATAAGAGAAAAAAGAACCCGGTAAAAAACACCAAAATATTAGATCCGTAAAAAAAGAAAAAGAACATCCCTCATATTCAAAAACCAATAGTTTATAACCCGTCACGACAATATGCTCCTAAGAAAAACAATAACAATGAAAAAAAACAGGAACTACCTGAAAGAGTCTCCAAAACATTGAACTTCCAGGTGATTGACATCGTGGGAGATAGTCATGCCCGACACCTCGCCGGTCTGGTGCAGCAGTGAGTGGCATTTGTAAGCCAGGGGCCAGGCTGCCGGACATTAAGTTCAGCGATCCACCACAACCAAACAGCTGTAGCGTCTTAATCGCGGGCGCTAATGACATTGCAGCCGGCGAACACCAGAGAATATATAAACTCCTGGAACAGCGCATCACCCAAAGGCGCAACTCAGTCAGAGTTGTGATCTCGACTGTGCCTCATCGCCATGACTTACCTGCAGACCACCCGGTGAATCAGCAGACAGCCCTCACCAACTCCTTCATTGAAGAGCTGTGTATCAGATACGAAGGAGTTGAGCTTCTAGATTTCAACTCCATCGGAAGACGCTGGTTCACCCGTCATGGCATGCACCTCCATATGCCGGGCAAAAAGATACTTGCTGACTTGCTGGTGAGGAGCCCGTTGAAGTTGAAACAGGACAGATCCGCATCCAAGCTAGTCACTGTTCTCACCACTACTCCCAAAGGATCACCCCTGGTACCTGCGGGTTGCTGTCGCATTGGGACAGCAAAAGACACATCTCCGGATGTTCCATTGGCGTTCACTAGGCAACACCACGACAGCTACACCGAAGCAGTGACCAGCAGGCCAATTACTAGGCCAACTTATACAAAAAGTCATAATACCAGTTTTTTAGGGACCTCACTTACCAGCGACGAACTAAATTGACTGACGGAAAACAAACAAACTCCAAATTTTGCAATCAAGATTCAATACGACTGCTTCACCAAAATATGCAAATTGCCACCAACAAACTGGACGAAATTCAACGAATGTGTGAGGAGCTACAAACAGACGTACTTGTAGTTACTGAAAGCGGTTTCAACAACGAAAACATTGAGCGTTCCCAAATTCAAAATTTCAAACTCGCCAACGCTTATTGCCGACAACTGTCCAAAGGAGGAGGGGTCGCAATTTTCGTAAGACAAAATTTGACCTTTGACATCTTCACACTCAAGGAAACAATCGAAAAAGATTTTGAAGCAGTCGGAATCTAACTGCATTCAAAAAATTCACAATTGGTTGTCATCGGAATTTATA
This sequence comes from Stictocephala bisonia, assembly GCA_035578905.1. Taxonomy (NCBI): domain Eukaryota; kingdom Metazoa; phylum Arthropoda; class Insecta; order Hemiptera; family Membracidae; genus Stictocephala; species Stictocephala bisonia. Next base: position 2,307,782 of record JAQJVL010000073.1, on the reverse strand, counting down.
GGTCACCTAGCGGAAACGAACAAAATTTTTTTTCAAAATTCGAAGACTTGCTGACTGACTTAACCGACAAATATAAACGTGATTATGTCCTCATGGGTGATTTAAAATTGATGCACTTAACATCAATCATCCATCTACAAAACGATTATTCGATTTGTTAAGGTCGTTTGGACTCGCGTTGTCAGTCAAAACACCAACCAGAGTTACGGCTACAACACAGTCAGCAATCGATAACGTCATCACAAACCTTCCAAGTGTCGCAGTTTCTGTGGTCATTACAGCCATTTCGGACCACTACGGCCAAGAGGCTATTATTAGTGGAGTACAAATCGTAAGGGAGCCAAAAATTACAAAAACTATAAGAGACACAAGGCCAGGAAACATAGCTCTCCTCAACGCTTGTCTTTCCAAAGAGACATGGGATGTATTAAATCCAACTCAATGTGTAGAACAGCAATTTAGATTTTTCTCAGGCCGCCTTAATTACTATCTTAATACGTGATGTCCTACAAAAACAATCAAAGTTCACCCCAAAAAGGCGAACAACAAATGGATCACAAAAGGAATCTTAGTCTCGAGATAAAAACTCAAATTTTTCTCCGAAATTCAGAAAACTTCAAACGAAGGTTTTAAAATTATTTTCCGGAACTATAAACAAATTTACAAAAATGTTATTCAAGCTGGTAAAGCGTATAATGTCTCCAAATCAATAATCTCGTTCAAAAATGTTTCTAAAACTGTTTGGAACATCATTAACAATAAAAATAAGGTACAAAAACAAATAAAAATAAAAATCGGAGATATGCTTGTGGAGGATACGGCTGAGGTTGCGAACGAGTTCAACCGATTTTTCGCGTCGGTTGTTTGTGAGCAATCTCCTTCTCCATCCCCCCCTAAAGTAAACCCCCCACGCATCCAGAGTCCAGTACTTCATTGGCACTGGCTCCTGTATTTGAGGAAGAGCTCGAAAAAATCATCCAGCAGCTCCCAGCCAAAAAATCAAACGATATTAACATGATGTCTGTATGGCTCATTAAAAGATGCTCAAAGCATATTGTGAGACCATTATCTCAAATAATCAACTTGTCTTTTGAAGAAGGAGTTTTTCCCTCGCTCCTAAAAATCGCAAAAGTAAATCCAATTTTCAAGAAAGACGATCCCTACTCTACAAACAACTATAGGTCTGTCTCAATTTTGCCAGTTCTAAGTAAATTATTCGAAAAAGTCTTTTTGGTAAGAATGCTTCAGTTTTTAAACAAACACAACCTGCTTTCTGAAGATCAATTTGGCTCCAGAAAGGGTAAAACGACAATTGACGCTGTCGTGAGTCTAGTCGATCTGGTTGTGGAGGGACTAGAAAGTCGAAATTCCACATTAAGTGTGTTTCTCGACTTATCTAAAGCATTCGACTGTGTTGACCATGCTAAACTGCTTGACAAACTGGAATCTCATAGCATCAGAGGCCGCTCCAGTGGCTTAGGTATTTTCTGAACCACAGAAAACAAGTTGTCCAAATGTCAAATAAATTCTCTGAACTAATTCATCTAAGGTATGGGGTCCCTCTTGCACAAATTTAATTCTTGTCTAACAGCATATACACTAAAGAGTAACAACCAAATAATTGAACCTATTACATTAAGCTAAGAATCCCAACAAAACAGCTACATTAAACGTAATGACAGTGAGAAAGCCCATGTTTGCTTCCATTGCAACAGCAAAAGAGACTACATTTATTGGCCTCATTCCTTGTCAAACCAATGAGCTATTTTAATTTATTTTTATTTCTTTATCATCAGTTAGCTTAAAGTATAATTAAATGTGATTTATTCAGTAAAAAATAAAAAAAAATACAGATACTTTAAAAGTTTTTAATTTGAATTGTGAAGTTTTACTCAAATTATTGATGGTTAATTAATTAAAATTAATCAAGTCAGCACTAGTGGCGCAGTGCTGTAACCCAGCTACTTGATGACAAAGTGTTGAGAAGATTGTAGGCGATAGGTTCTATGCTCGGTACTCTTAATATCGACACAGCGTCCGCTCAATGGTTGCCATCGACGTGGACATTACTAGAGAATTCTGGGGTGTCCATAATAGATGCCTTTACTACCGTAAAGGCTCAGATCTTGTGTAGGAAAGAAAACTGAGAGTCAGACTGTTCAATTACTGTAGCTGAAAATCAGACCAACACCACGTGGTTCGGATTCTACGTAAAGCTGAAGGTCCCTTGGTTGCCCTGACTATTAGGCTATTAATAAATAGCTCTTTCTGAGGAACAGTCGCCCTTAGTTACTTATAACGACTACTCACTAATCTACAGTAAATTAATGGTTAAGCTATGAACGTAATATATTCTTAACTGGAAATGGTTGATTAGGTGTTTACAACATGACATTATTACAGTTTAATTATTTTTCTATAACCTTACTAAAACATCATTATATATGTGTTACAAAATCTTGCACAACTAAACGTAATTAAAACAACCATAATAAGTATTCTGCACTACTCTTTTCCTTTAGATTATATATATTTAAATAACTTAATTATTTTTGTTAACAGCGATACCTCAAGGTGTATAAATGACTAACATTTTCTAATAATGATGAGGGTTTTTTTTATAGATTTTGAAGATTCATCTGATATATTTTTGACTAATCGTTACTCCTGTTTATCTTTGTCTTAATGGGGGTAAAGTGGAACGACGCACAAGTTGCTATTTGGACAGAGGCTGGAATGGCACTTGACGTCACAACCTCCAGGATGTGACTATCAGCTACCTATTAGGGAGTATTCCTCCTTGAGGATGGGCGAGGATTTCCGTGTCGAGAATAACCAAGTTTCCACATTATTGCCCCATCTGATATCAAAGCTGTAGAAACAATAAAAATATTTTAAAGTTAATTCTTTAAGGTACTCATTTTGTTTAGTATTCATGCCTGGCTTAGTTATTTATGTATTCATACCATAAAGAATATAAAAGTGGTATTACTAATCATGTAAAATATAATAATAAAAATGCATAATAATGTTTTCATTTATCAATTAAAGGAAATGTATAAAATAGAAATAGACTTGGGAAAATTCTCATTCAAGAAAAAACTAATCCTCTTATTACTGTTATAGCAAATTTCCAATAATACTAAGAAAAACTTACAAATTTGTAAGTTACTTCTTTAAGACTACGTATTTTTAAATAGCTCACACTTTTGTAAAGGTCACGACTGTACTTTAACAATGTTACACTACCTGTTAACATTCAAGGTGTTGGATTTATATAGTTTTATAGCGTATTTATTGTAGTTGTTTATTTATCCAATAAAATAACATGAAACTTAAATTAAGAATTTATTCCTGGCAACATAAAGGTTGCCTTATATGAACTAATATGAATAATATGTTTGTAAGTGAATTAGTGTTTTTAGAACATTTACACTTTCAAATATTCATCAAGACCTATAAAGGTAATTATAAATACTTCGGATGCAACTGGGTACATTCAAGTGTATAAATCAATTTACATGAGCTACGGTATGTGAATTATATGTTGATGTATTTAGTCGTCCATTTAAAAAAAAAGTGAATGAAGAAGCTCAGTGGTTGACTTTTTACATAACTGATTGTAACTCTTTGAACGAGATGATGAACACAAAGGCGACCCAGTGACGTCATCACTACTGACTAACGACGTTGTTGGTGTGTTGTGGAATGGCACTGCTACACGACAAGTGACCTTAAGCTAAGACCTTTGGCAACAATCCTGTGACCTTGAAGTCACCCACTAGCCCGTGACCACAACGGCCTCGTTTCTCCTGCCACTGTTTCTTCCTGTACTATCTATTGAATAACACGGAATCCCATCCAACATTTCTGGTTATGATAATTTGATGCAGGCTATATATTACTCAATAACTAATATTTTTTATAATATTATAATAATAATTTATTTATAATATTTATAATTATAAATAATATAAATAAATATTTTAAATAAATATTATAAATAATTAATAATAAATAAATATATAAATAAATAATATTTATAATAACTCATATTATAATAACTAATATTTTTGGGCCTCGTCAGTAGTCCTTTGAACTATTTCTGGACCGTCAGAAGTCTTACTATATTTCCGGGTTGTCAGTAGTCCTATGAACTATATTTCTGGCTCGTTAGTAGTCCTGCAATATACTTTCTGGATTGTCAATAGTCCCATAAGCTATTTTTCTGGATCGTCGGTAGTCCTCTAAGCTTCTTTGCTGGCTAGTCAGTAGTCCTTTGTGCGGTTTCTGGTTCGTCAGAAGTGCTTTGTACTTTTAAGTTTTTATGAACAGTAGTTCTAAGAACTATTTTCTTGGCTCATCAGTAGTCGTGTGAACTAATTTTCTGGCTCGTCAGTCATCGTGGACTAGTAGTAGTCTCGTGGACTGTCAGTGGTCGTATGAACGTCGTCTGGCTCGTCAGTCATCGTGGACTAGTAGTAGTCTCGTGGAATGTCAGTGGTCGTATGAACGTCGTCTGGCTCGTCAGTCATCGTGGACTAGTAGTAGTCTCGTGGACTGTCAGTGGTCGTATGAACGTCGTCTGGCTCGTCAGTCATCGTGGACTAGTAGTAGTCTCGTGGACTGTCAGTGGTCGTATGAACGTCGTCTGGCTCGTCAGTCATCGTGGACTAGTAGTAGTCTCGTGGACTGTCAGTGGTCGTATGAACGTCGTCTGGCTCGTCAGTCATTGTGGACTAGTAGTAGTCTCGTGGACTGTCAGTGGTCGTATGAACGTCGTCTGGCTCGTCAGTCATCGTGGACTAGTAGTAGTCTCGTGGACTGTCAGTGGTCGTATGAACGTCGTCTGGCTCGTCAGTCATCGTGGACTAGTAGTAGTCTCGTGGACTGTCAGTCATCGTGGACTAGTAGTAGTCTCGTGGACTGTCAGTGGTCGTATGAACGTCGTAGTAGTATTTTCGTAACTGAGTACAAATCGAGGGGTACCAATGAATTCAATACAAATCTGGTTGTTTTATCAGTACCGGTAGGTTGCCATGTTCATGGAATATTGGGTTATGCGTTGGGGTGGTGGGGGGCTAAAGGTATGCAAATATATTTTGTAATATTGGTTGTTTTGTACAGACGTTATTGAATCAAGTAGAAAGGATTTCCGATAGTAGATTTATTGTAGAATTGTAATTCTTCTTCGGATATCGGTACTGGGTTGAATGTAGAATAAGACTTATAACTTTGAGATACCCTCCTTCAATTTTGTTTGTTTTTATCACCCAAGTTACTTATAGTAGCCAATATTAACTACATTATTTAACGTCGTTCTACAACTCGATTGTTTTATTTGTTTACATGTTCGTATATGATACGGAGGCGTTTACTTAGTGTTACAAATGGCAGTAAGTACAATCTAATTATTATTATCTTTCCTATCTTTTTATACAAAAATGTTGTTCTTTAAATTATACTTTTGTAATTTAAGGTAGTACTTACAACTGTTTATTCAATTGTTTCGCTAATTTTATCATATATTAACTGTGTTTATTTTGTAATATTGCCTAAATGTTAATTTTGTTTACATTTTTATGGGGAATAAACGATATTTAATTTCATTTCATATGTAACATAAAATTTGATGATCTTACACTCTACGTAATACTAGTAAACAGTTTACTGTTTTTCCATGATCAATGACAATATAGTGAATTATTCATGAGAGAAAATTGCACGATCTTTTTCATGAATTGTTAAAATATGGACAGCTAAATGTAGGAATAGCATTCATGTCCAGAGTTCTCTTTATATAGATGTTGTCAATAACAAGTGTTGAAGGCGAATTGACAAAACACCAATGTGTCAAACTCTCTCCCTATCAGCATTAATCTAGAGATGTCATCTCTAGTTGCCAAATGTAAGATTGTAACTTGCTGGATACTCTTGGCTCAGAGTGTTTGTTGAAAACTTTCATGAAATACTCTTGTTTTGAATTTTGAAGGACGCGTGTTAAAAGATACAATCAATGACTTAAAACATCTGACATATTAAGTAAAAAGCTATACAATTGATAACTCTATACATTGACTCTTTTCGAGTAATGTTTATACGAGCTTACATAGTTTGATAATATGGTAACTGGTAAAGGTTATTCATTAACCTACAAAATATATGCTGTAAGTTCCATTGTAACAGTTATTATTAAAAAAATTAATAAATCAATATTAGTGATCAGTACATTCGTGGATATTATTCTGTACTAATATTGATTATTTTGCCTAAAATTCGTAGCTCTTATGTCATTTACTTTCTTCCACACCTAGTTGACAGTAGCTTAGTGTTTAAGGGACTCCATCAATGGAACAATTACTCAGGCTTTTACTTCGATAACTTTAAATGTGGTTTTAGACATTGGTTTTCTATCTGAACCACAACACAATTTTACACAATACACATATTTTGGGTTTAAAGACAATTTTTTTATAAAAGGGAGGTTTCTATATCGATCAACTATAGGTGTATTATAATATTTAGTTTTTGAGTTATTTAGGTTTATAAACAATAAATGGCCGCCATTTTAAAATCATTGACAGAAGAAAACCGATATTTTACTAAAAACTAATAGTTGTGTTATAGAGAGGTATACAAAATTACAGCCTAAACAGTATTTTTTGTTCTTTAGATATAATTCAAAAGTAAACAAGCAAAACGGATATTGCAAGAATAACCAAGGTGTTTTAGACACTTTAAATATGATATTTTTGATTCCAAACGAACCAGAAACAATAACCAAGGAAGGTTATAAGCGAGTTCAGTGACACCCGTAGTTAGAACATTTTACTCTTCAACTAACAATATTGGACATAAATAATATTCACACTGTCAATCGTGGGAGTGAATCAGTCGTGAGAAGGGAATTAGTGAAATAGGTTGTTTTGTAATGAACTAGGCTTGTTTCAATGTGTAACTTTTTGTATGAATATAACCCTGATGAGGTGCAACAAAAAAAAAAGCTTTTATAAGAAATATTGACATGTAAATAATGTATTTTTATTTAATACTTTGTACTCGAACGTAAACAATATGAATACAGTAGCAATATTGTGTATTATGGTGTTTATTTAATACTTTGTACTCGAACGTAAACAATATGAATACAGTAGCAATATTGTGTATTATGGTGTTTATTTAATACTTTGTACTCGAACGTAAACAATATGAATACAGTAGCAATATTGTGTATTATGGTGTTTATTTAATACTTTGTACTCGAACGTAAACAATATGAATACAGTAGCAATATTGTGTATTATGGTGTTTATTTAATACTTTGTACTCGAACGTAAACAATATAAATACAGTAGCAATATTGTGTATTATGGTGTTTATTTTTACTAATGCTTATTGGTTCCTGTGAACCATTCGTTGCATTTCATGCAATGAAGTTAATCCGCAGAGACAAAGAAACAGAAATCACTTTCTTATAGCCATAGCGAATGCCATTAGTGGCAGTTAAACATATATTGCAATTAATGCACATCACCAAACATCTGAAATAATAAAAGTAACTTTTATCCTTAAATATTTGAGGCAATAAAGGGATAGACTGACAAGGTGTTGGATCTATCCAAACTAGACAGATAACTCGACACATTCAGCTGTGCCTGTCGAGCTGTGACAGCGGCTGTTATACGGTTGCGACCTCTGCTTCTTTTTTTCTCTGTAGTTAATCGCATCACAAGAAAAAATACATAAATGATTCAGTGCTCAATATATAACACGTTAATTTACTGGTATTTCACCATAGGTATCTAATTAATATTTTGTAATAACAATTATCATAAATCTAATAACTTGTAATACATACATCATTTAATCGATCTTTTACTATGAAGCAAATGTAAATATAAAACCAAATTATTCCTTATAAAACATTATCTTCTCATAGATTTATGCTGAAAGGATTAATAACACAATATAATATCTATATCTACGAAAGAGTTATGTACACCTAAATAAGTGAGTATTAATCCAGAAATATCAAGAATTTAAAGTTCAAAGAAATATTAAAACACCATGCGCCTGACCGTCCTACTCGATAATGGAGATATAGAAATGCTGCTATCATTAGTTTACTCTCATTCCACCCTGCCGTAAACATACAGTGTTGATGGCCATCCCACCCACCCGTAAACATACAGTGTTGATGGCCATCCCACCCACCCGTAAACATACAGTGTTGATGGCCATCCCACCCACCCGTAAACATACAGTGTTGATGGCCATCCCACCCACCCGTAAACATACAGCAGTGATGCCCATCCCAACCGCTCGTAAACATACAGCAGTGTAGGTCATCCAACCCGCTCGTAAACATACAGCAGTGATGGCCATCCCAACCACTCGTAAACATACAGCAGTGATGGCCATCCCAACCGCTCGTAAACATACAGCAGTGATGGCCATCCCAACCACTCGTAAACATACAGCGGTGATGCCCATCCATCTATCCGTAAACATACAGCAGTGATGGCCTTCCCACCCTCTCGTATACATACAACAGTGATGCCCATCCACCTATCCGTAAACATTCAGCAGTGATGCCCATTCCACCTGCTTGTAAACAAACAGCAGGGATAGCCATCCCACCCGCTCTTAAACTTACAATGTTGATGGCCATCCCACCCGCTCATAAACGTACAGTGTTGATGGTCATCCTAACCCCCGTAAACATACAGCAGTGATGACCATCCTACCCACTCGTAAACATACAGCAGTGATTGATGCCCATCCACCCATCCGTAAACATACAGCAGTGATGGTCATCCCACCAGCTCGTAAACGTACAGTGTTGTTGGCCATCCCACCCACTCGTAAACGTACAGTGTTGATGACCATCCCACCCACTCGTAAACGTACAGTGTTGATAGCCATCCCACCTATCTTTAAACGTACAATGTTGATGGCCATCCCACCTATCTTTAAACGTACAGTGTGATGGCCATCCCACCCGTTCGTAAACGTACTTTGGTGGTGGCCCTCCCACCCATGTTCTGACAGACTTCTCTGATTGGGAACTTTAACAGCAACGTAAGAAGACATTTTACCATTAACAATGACAAAGATCCTTAGCTTGAGATCGTGATGAATTTTCAGCTGGTGATTACTTAATCGAGGTCGTTGGTCGATTTTCGTACAGTAAAATGTAATAAGAGAATGTTCTAGATGCCTTAGCAAGCTGTTAGGCAATGTTATTAAGTAAAATTGAAAATACAGCAAATCCAACAAACAGCCTTATTTATATATTATTAATACCCCAGGAACTCTATAGGAACTTATCATATTTCGTACTTGTACTAGTTTTCATTGTCTAGTATACCAGAAAACAACCAAGTATGTCTAGCAGAAGTAAACTTAGTACGGGGGTCAAATATGAAGAGTTCCCAGGATCATCCAACAAAGTTTGTATTTATTTCGGTGGCTAAAATTTAGTGCAACAAGATTTATCGAATTCCTCGCACATTTTCTATTTTAAATGGAGTTTTCCTTTAGAGTGAATTCAATTTAAGATATCAACGAAATTTTACGTGAAGAATTGTTATTTAAGGACGCATATCAAACAAAACAACTGAGTGGCAAAGTTTAAGACACGTAGATCGAGTCCTCATCTTTTTATGAATCTTCAGAAGGATCATAAGTACTTCGACCAATCATTGGTGTTGTATCATCATTGCCTTCCTTCAGGAATGCATGGAAGCTATAACAGCGAAAGTAACAAGCCTTTTAGCTCGTAAAACTTCAACGAAGGTTGTCCATTGTTGTATACGACCTTCCAACATTTGCTCCCACACCTGGAAAAACATATTTAACGTCGATAAAGCCTGACGTTTTTTGAGTTTATATTATTGTCTATGTTAATTGTTTAGCAACGAATAAAATTGATTGTTGCAGGTATTTTTTTATTTTCAAGCCTGCTGCAGCAGACTGATTTATTGTAACTCAAATCAAATCAAAAGCTTTATATTTCCATTACTTCATCCTACAAATATATAAATCTAAACACCGTTTGGTTTTCATTTTAAACATTTTCAAATTAATTATATGTCAAACAGTACAAATAATAGCAAAAGATACCAAATAATTTATGTGAGAACAAAACAAAACAATATAAACAAAAGATGTGAATACATACTATGGAAATATGATTCCCACAAAGGCAAGCCTGTGCGTGAGGATGAGTCACTATAAATGTCCTGATCAAATTATATAAGGTATATTGCAGTAAATCTGATGTAATTATATTTATAATCATGCTAGCGATGGGTGAAATCAACGTTTAATCGTATCAAACTAAACACTTGGGAGACCCAACCCCCCGGATATTGGGTTGTCCAAACAACTGGCGTTTACATTTATAAGAGATATGAAGTCATTCTATAAAACCTAGATTCAGATTTATTTAATTCATTTTTATTAATTTAGGATAGGATTTACTACGCCATTCCTTAATTAAATAATCAGTATTATATCTCATAGATGAAAAAACTGTACTATTAAAACTATGTAAAGTAATTTGTCCTGAGCCATATTCATAGACCTATAGAAATTTAATGAACTCAATGGTCTTATTAAGATACCTAGAGTAGCATCATCGGTTGGTTGACCAAAGTTCAGTGTTTTACTAAGTTCATGTTTAGTCCCTCACATAAAAAAATTTTGGATTTTGTTTCCCCACTCGCACGGCCATACACGTACAGTGGTATTGGCCCACCCGCCCACCCATACACGTACAGTGGTATGACCCACCCGCCCAACCATACACATACAGTGGTTTGACCCACCCGCCCATCCATACACGTAGAGTGGATTAGCTAATTAGAAACAAAACGTGTGTTAGTTTGTTCAATAAATACGCAAGCCGCAAGCCGAGAACTATTTTCTTAACGAAAATGTTACTTTAACTACGCTAAGGTAACTTATGTTAGTTTAGGTATAACACTGGATCTAACTTTAAATAGTGTCCTAAAAGGGTTGGCTTCATCATAAAAGTCCCCCTGAACAAGCCTTAATACTGTCAAGGTGTTGGCTTCATCATAAAGGTCCCCCTGAACAAGCCTTAATACTGTCAAGGTGTTGGCTTCATCATAAAGGTCCCCCTGAACAAGCCTTAATACTGTCAAGGTGTTGGCTTCATCATAAAGGTCCCCCTGACAAGCCTTAATACTGTCATGGTGTTGGCTTCATCATAAAGGTCCCTATGAACAAGCCTTAATACTGTCAAGGTGTTGGCTTCATCATAAAGGTCCCCCTGAACAAGTCTTAATACTGTCAAGGTGTTGGCTTCATCGTAAAGGTTCCCCTGAACAAGCCTTAATATTGTCAAGGTGTTGGCTTCATCATAAAGGTCCCCCTGAACAAGCCTTAATACTGTCAAGGTGTTGGCTTCATCATAAAGGTCCCCCTGAACAAGCCTTAATACTGTCATGGTGTTGGCTTCATCTTAAAAGGTCCCCCTGAACAAGCCTTAATACTGTCAAGGTGTTGGCTTCATCGTAAAGGTCCCCCTGAACAAGTCTTAATACTGTCAAGGTGTTGGCTTCATCGTAAAGGTTCCCCTGAACAAGCCTTAATATTGTCAAGGTGTTGGCTTCATCATAAAGGTCCCCCTGAACAAGCCTTAATACTGTCAAGGTGTTGGCTTCATCATAAAGGTCTCCCTGAACAAGCCTTAATACTGTCATGGTGTTGGCTTCATCATAAAGGTCCCTATGAACAAGCCTTAATACTGTGAAGGTGTTGGCTTCATCATAAAGGTCCCCCTGAACAAGTCTTAATACTGTCAAGGTGTTGGCTTCATCATAAAGGTTCCCCTGAACAAGCCTTAATATTGTCAAGGTGTTGGCTTCATCATAAAGGTCCCCCTGAACAAGCCTTAATACTGTCAAAGTGTTGGCTTCATCATAAAGGTCCCCCTGCACAAGCCTTAATACTGTCAAGGTGTTGGCTTCATCATAAAGGTCCCCCTGACAAGCCTTAATACTGTCAAGGTGTTGGCTTCATCATAAAGGTCCCCCTGACAAGCCTTAATACTGTGAAGGTGTTGGCTTCATCATAAAGGTCCCCCTGAACAAGTCTTAATACTGTCAAGGTGTTGGCTTCATCATAAAGGTTCCCCTGAACAAGCCTTAATATTGTCAAGGTGTTGGCTTCATCATAAAGGTCCCCCTGAACAAGCCTTAATACTGTCAAGGTGTTGGCTTCATCATAAAGGTCCCCCTGAACAAGCCTTAATACTGTGAAGGTGTTGGCTTCATCATAAAGGTCCCCCTGAACAAGCCTTAATACTGTCATGGTGTTGGCTTCATCTTAAAAGGTCCCCCTGAACAAGCCTTAATACTGTCAAGGTGTTGGCTTCATCGTAAAGGTCCCCCTGAACAAGCCTTAATTCTGTCAAGGTGTTGGCTTCATCGTAAAGGTCCCCCTGAACAAGCCTTAATACTGTCAAGGTGTTGGCTTCATCATAAAGGTCCCCCTGAACAAGCCTTAATACTGTCAAGGTGTTGGCTTCATCATAAAGGTCCCCCTGAACAAGCCTTAATACTGTCAAGGTGTTGGCTTCATCATAAAGGTCCCCCTGAACAAGCCTTAATACTGTCAAGGTGTTGGCTTCATCATAAAGGTCCCCCTGAACAAGCCTTAATACTGTCAAGGTAGCAGTACCAACCAGTCTCTATTACTTCATACGAGCAAAGTTTATGAGTCTCTACTTAAATATTACTGACTGCAGTCAGAACATAATAGTTCAAAAAGAAAATATCACATGGCCACTAGTTGCACCCTAACGTAACAGAATACATGTTCTGGGTGGATTAATATTGAATCATAATATTAACTACAAAAACCGATTTTAAAATTGTTTATCAATAGTAAATCATTAGTTTGTCATAATGATATAGAAAAATATTATGAATTTATTTTGTGGTATCACCTCTTGCAGATCAACTATTGTCCTTAGATAATTTAAAAGGATAACTGATAGAGTTAAACTGGAGGTTCTAACGTCAAGTACGATTTCAGCATTTAGGAACTGGTGTTGTTTCCCATCTTCTTTGCTCCCTTACATCAGGGACATGAGAGAACGTTACAGGTTAAATCACAAACAGATGCAGAAGGTTTATGAGGGTCGAATGCTAATAATTACGTACTTTTAAACCTGTTTTATCAATCAATATATTTAAGAATTTTTGAAGAACTACGTGACTAACAAAAGTACTGGTAGTAAGTACTGGAATTATCAAGAACTAACAGTAGTTCAGTGCTTGACGAATTGAATGCCTTCCTGGGAAAAAGAATGGTATTATTTGGTGCCCGGTTTAGTATGAGAATGGGTAATATACCAGCTGAATCACTCAGAATGTAATGATTCTGAGTGTTTGAAAATGGAGGATACCGAGTTTGAAAGAAGCCGAACGCTACAGAATCTTTTGAGCCAGGACATGTAGAGGTCACCGGAAGGAGGAAGTGGATAAGTATCCCACAGTAAGAACTGCTCTAAAATGTTTCTAATTAGTCTTGAAACGTCATAAACATTAGGGAAACATATGCTACGCACCTTTTTGTAAAGTAAAGAACATAAAAATCTCGGTAAATAAGTGCGCAAAGTTTTAAACATATTTTCAACACTCAAGTATAGGAATTGGGGGAAATGTAAAACACTAGTTACGTTATGTTTGATTCTTGACTCCTTGTGAAAGGTTTGAAAGCTACTTCGTAATATTTGGGAGAAACTCAGCAAATATTATGGTCAAAAGGTCTTATAGTTCACAACAGATCTTGGATGGAGCAATATACAAAAATCTGCTAGTGGTGGTTGATGCACCATAAGCATTACTGTTATTATCATCATTTATAATGATAATAATTATGATAATAATGATTTTTTTAAATAAAAATAATAATGATAATAATGATTTAGGTCAACTAGTATTTATCTTAACCTACATCCACATAGCTTACTATTGGACATTTAACTGTAGAAAGTATACAAACAATGTATTTTGAATGACTATTTGTTTTAATATTTCCCTGAATATATATTCTAAGCAATCAATAAATACCAATGGTACGAAACATCTCATAAATCTATACTCAATGATTTTCTTGTTTTATCTACCATGTTAGAGAGCTTCCTGTATTTCATTCCAGATATTCCTAAGCATTTAATGTCTTGTAATAACTCTTCACTAGATCACATTTGAATTTAAAGAGCAAATTATCTTATATATATATATATATACATATAAATACATACATATATATATATATATATATATATATATATATCACAGATTGAGTCTATATTGGTCTCTTCTGACGACTGTTTTTTATGAATCCCAAAATGCATAACAGTGCCCTGTTATATCTTTCTCTCTCTAAAGACATTCCTATAATATACTTGAGCGATTCATTCATATCTCACTAACGTTTGAATATAATTCCTAGATGTGTAAGAAGAGTACTACTAGCTTTAATTTTATACACAAATATATTTACTATCCAATATTAAATTTTGAGACTCAAAATAGCACATGACATTTTGTAGTCCCATGTAAATGTCATGTAGTTTAAACCAGCTGTGGTTGCGGCCTTACACTAACTGGCAAATTTACAGGCACAAATATTTCTATTAGATGGGATGTATGTTGAACGAGTAGATGTGTATAATCAAGGCTACAAGCGACTTTTAATTGGAACTCTACTTAAAAACACACGATTAGAAATACTTGTATGACAGTTTTAATCTGCTGATCTTCCTGCAAAAATCCAATAATTTCTACCAGTGACCCTGGTAATGTATCCTTGTATCCTGACTACTGCAAAAACTTGCCCAGTCGAGTGAGGCCATACGGGTTTGGTCCCACTGATTCTGAGGACAACACGTCCTAAATGTAGACTGTGGATACATAAAACACCACAACCTAGACTAAACAGATTGGTATTAAAGTTGTCAGTATATTATTATTCTAATGTACCTTTTTCACATTTACCAGTTTTAGACAGAAAACATTTATATTATTAGATTAACAACATGTTCGTAGATGTCTGGTATGTAAACAATACCACCAGACATCTGCATTGACGATATTAGACCACACGTGTATGCATTACAGTAGTTTGTCAGTTAGTTATTAATGGTAGTTGCCTCTGATTAAAAAGAAGGTTTTTTCACTATAAATTCCATTGTAATAATAATAATAATACTTGGGCCATCCTAATAGCTAAATAATAATTAAACTGATGTAGCCTAGTTTTATTGGAAGAAGACTAATATTAGCAACTTATGGTAGTACTGATCCAGCCAACACCCCCCCCCCCCACCCGAATACGTACGGTGTGATTGACTTACCCGCAGGCCGGTACAATTACAAGGGTATTAACTTCCAAGTAGTATTGACCCACTCACTTGCCCATACACGTAGAGTGGTATTAACCCACCCATATACGTACAGTGGTATTGATATTACATGCACAGTGATGTTTATACTGTATTGATACCACCATTACACGTGCAATGGTATTTACCCACTAACCCACTCTTACACATAGCGTACAGGGGTATTTACACACCCATAACAATATAGCAGTATTGAGATTGCGCGTTGTGATATTAATGTTGTATTGATACCACAAATACACGTGCAGTGGTATTTACCCACTCACCCGTCCTTACACATAGCGTACAGTGGTATTTACAATGGCGCGTTGTGATATTAATGTTGTATTAATATCACAACGCACCACAAATACACGTGCAGTGGTATTTACCCACTCACCCGTCCTTACACATAGCGTACAGTGGTATTTACACACCCATAACAATATAGCAGTATTGAGATTGCGCGTTGTGATATTAATGTTGTATTGATACCACAAATACACGTGCAGTGGTATTTACACACCCATAACAATATAGCAGTATTGAGATGGCGCGTTGTGATATTAATGTTGTATTAATATCACAACGCACCACAAATACACGTGCAGTGGTATTTACCCACTCACCCGTCCTTACACAGAGCGTACAGTGGTATTTACACACCCATAACAATATAGCAGTATTGAGATGGCGCGTTTTGATATTAATGTTGTATTAATATCACAACGCACCACAAATACACGTGCAGTGGTATTTACCCACTCACCCGTCCTTACACAGAGCGTACAGTGGTATTTACACACCCATAACAATATAGCAAATGGTATTTACCCACTAACCCACTCTTACACATAGCGTACAGGGGTATTTACACACCCATAACAATATAGCAGTATTGAGATTGCGCGTTGTGATATTAATGTTGTATTGATACCACAAATACACGTGCAGTGGTATTTACCCACTCACCCGTCCTTACACATAGCGTACAGTGGTATTTACACACCCATAACAATATAGCAGTATTGAAATTGCGCGTTGTGGTATTAATGTTGTATTGATACCACAAATACACGTGCAGAGGTATTTACCCACTCACCTGTCCTTACACATAGCGTACAGTGGTATTTACACAACCATAACAATATAGCAGTATTGAAATTGCGCGTTGTGATATTAGTGTTGTGTTGATACCACAAATACACCTTTCAGTGGTATTTACCCACTCACCCGTCCTTACACATAGCGTACAGTGGTATTTACACACCCATAACAATATAGCAGTATTGAAATTGCGCGTTGTGATATTAGTGTTGTGTTCATACCACAAATACACGTAGTATTTACCCACTCACACAAATATATATGAAGAGTAAGTAACCTTAAACATTATATTTAAAAAAAGTTTAAACCAGGTACAGTGTTCTATACTTTTTTTAAATATAAAGTTTAAGGTCTCCTACTCGTCATATAGATGTGAAGGTAAAACAATAATGGAGAAGTATTAATTAAATTAGTAAGGATAGATTTGATAGTTTAAATTCAAGGCAAGGTATACTTAACTGTTATTTACAGCCAAGGACCTAGACATCTATAGTTGATTTTGATATGTGACACAAAAAAGTTTTTTGTTTGTGGATTTTTGACTCAGACTATGTAAATATCTTAAATAATTATAAAGATGTGTAAAATAAAATCCCTAATGAAATAAAATAAAATCCTGTCAATGTTTACAGTGTTTTGTTTTTTATCGAAAAAAAAAACATAAATCACCAGTTATTATGTAAAACAGCTTGCGACCTATGTGTTAACGTTACTAGTGAACCAGACCTGAATGTTAGTTTACTTGAGAGTTCGACCCTTGGACAACGCAGTACTAACCATTATGGCAATTACAACGTTCAAAAAAAAAAATAAAAAAATAAGACAATGAAGCTGTCTATCAAAAATGTCTTATTAAAGTTAATTTTTTAACAGAATAATGACTAATTAAACCCTAATATCAATTCCATAAATATTTTCATAAGCAGAAACCTTGAAATCGAATTAAAAATATCCTGTTATTTTCTTATTCGTAAGCTTATTGTGCAGACTTCTTTCTGAGAATAACATCTTTTATCACGCTATTTATTTGTTACGCATGATTTAGTCTGCCTATAATTTACCAATTCCTTTTATGAATCAAGACATTAATTTGATAAATTTAATTTGAAAAAGAATTGCTTGTAAGGTTTTGTATTTTATGAACTCTGCTGTTGTTTATTTTAGAGATTACTACAAAATATATCGTAGGTGTGTAGGTGGGGTTTTTAATGTTTTAAAATAATAAATGGAAAAATGTATATTTATATTAGTAATGGGAAATATATGTTCTACGTCCACAATATTACAGATCCCCTAAGATGTTGTATTATTAATTTCATCGTAAGGTGGAGAGGGTTATTTATACAATTAAATCGTTCAGTTTTATGAAAATAAGCACTATGTGAATGTTTTCCCACTCATTAGTTATATTGTCCTCTTTGGAAAGGATAAATTTCAAAGGAAACAAAATTCTGAACTTTACTAAACAAATATATAATCAAGGTGTAACAGTTCTTCCAGAATATCAGGACTCGAGGGGTAAATGTTGGGAAATATTACATAACTTTAAATCTATGTATGATTGCTAATTTGGGAATATTAAAAGAATTGTTAATTTAAAATAAAACATAATGGTTATTCCAGACACGGAAATCCTCACCCATCCTCAAGGAGGAATACTCCCTAATAGGTAGCTGATAGTCACATCCTGGAGGTTGTGACGTCAAGTGCCATTCGAGCCTCTGTCCAAATAGCAACTTGTGCGTCGTTCCACTTGTTGACCACAGGAAGGGTGATTAATCAAAAACATGTAAGACGAATCATTAATATAGAAATAAAAAATACTGAACAATATTAAATAATATTAGACAACTATACTGAACTACTTTTAAATCAACATGCCAGAAATTAATTAAAAAGTCGTTCAATAACTCAAATATCGTGGTGCGCAAAGAATCTATGGGATTAAGTTTTTACTGTATTACACATTTTAACAGTTTGATTTTATTATAAACTGATAAGAAAATATACAGTAAGAATAAATTAAATTATTTAACTGTGACAAGTGTTGTAAAGATAAAAATGTAGAATTTTTTTTAAATCTACTAATATATGGTTAATTAATTTTAGAAATTCAACCTGCAGCTTGAATGAAATAGTATTCAACATGTTTCTCACTATCATTTTTTGTTAAAAACTTCACTTATAACTTAATATACTTATAACTAATTATGATAATAAAATGCGTTGCAGTAAATGATATCATTTGGTTTTGCAAAAGAGCTGATTCGCATTACTCTCCAAGCATATTTAATAAAAGGATAAGACACCATTCATTTGGGGTGTTTCAACAGCTTGCAAAATGAACTCGTGGGTATAAGAAAACCTCCATGGGGTAGTGGAATGAAGCGTTCAAGCCGTTTTAGCGACTATGTATTGTGGTATTTTGCCCAATCAGCTGATTACAACAATGTTAATTCCCTTCAAGAGAATTTCCACGTCTGCTTGAGGATGTTCCGTGCATCTTAGACTACATCTGTACTTGCTGCATGGTGGAGCGTTTCCCCACATTTTATGCTGTTTCTGCTTATTTAAATTTTCTTGGACAGAGGATTGGCGATGTAAGGTCTAACTTGTCCTCTAAAATACATAATTTATCTATTGGATCATTGAGTCCAGATTTGGGTTGAAATGTTGTCTAAAGACAAGATCGATTTCTTGTGACGAATTATAATTAGGCCTATATAGTTGTCAGTATTATGGATGCGGACGTATGGACAAATGGAAGTTCTAGAAAGTTAAGAAACGTAACAAAAACAGTAGACAACAATACTTCAATATTATTATTAATAATTAATCATGGTCTCATTTTTGAACATCAATATTTAAAAAATGTGTAAGTACGGTGCGATACAATCTTTAATTTAAAGAAATTGGTAACGTGTTATACTAATTAAAGTGCATTTTCGTACTTAATATTACTTTATTTTTTTATTAAAATGTTATTTTATCAGATATAAATTTACTTCAACCTATGTATTTATATGTTTTTATTTATTGCCCGTTCAAACAATTTATATTATGTAGTATGTAACAGTTTTTAACGTTAAAAACTGGGTTTCATGGGCAAACATTTTGCATTGGTTCCTAAATTAATCAACAACTACTTCAGGCTGGAACCAATTTTAGTAGCTTTTCCAGATCCTATACTATCATATTCTATACATAGGATATATCCAAATCTTATGGCTAATTTAACTTTTCAGAAGTTCAGCTTTATTTCACCTATTGCCCGGTAATCTCTTTAACTTGCTAACGAAGCGTTTTCGGACTTATATTTATAAGACATGTTCTAGTATTACGTACTAGAGAAGTGGGAGTAGAACTTTATGATTCACTCTGTATATGTATAACATAACTAAATAATAATATTGTTTAAGAAAATAAAGTTTTTATTAGCCTTGTATTGCTCATGATTGTTAGTGTTTTGGACATTTCCAACGATTCACGCGTTTATAAGAATAGTAGGAGAGTTACCTAGATATGACGCAACCCAACTGACCATTAAGTAATAAAGATTTGAAAAGCCTTTTTATTGAGTCATAAAAGGCGAAGTCTGAGGTAAGTATGCATGGATATTGACACAGCAATCAAGAAGTTAGGTCCGAGGTCGGTGAGAAAGGTTCTGTAAATATTAGCGGACAAACAATCTGCGAGGCCCCCATTCCTTAGCCTCCATTCTTTTTCATCTCAAAACCTGCTTCAGTGGAGTGTACAAAAGCCCAACGGTTCTTTTACTTTATGCTTAGTTGTGAGCTGACAATTCATATACAATGGTTACTTTTTGAAGATTTATTCTATATTCATAATTCAAAATACCTGGACATTTTTTAAATATTTTGAATTAACTTTTCCTAGAATATTATTATTATTATTTATTTAGGGCTATTATAATGATCCTACATACGAAAGATTTTAACTGTAGTAGTTCATTGAAATAATAAAAAGATAATGAAAAAAGGACTAGTTATTTATTTTTATGTACTTAATAAAACTATTGTGTAAGGCTATGTAAAATATGTAGAAGGTAGTATTTAAATAAAAAGAAATCTTCGTTACAATCTTGGTACATAACCGTATTTAATTTATAAATAGTTTCGTTTTCATAATAGATCTCAGCAATTCCAGATGCATGTCTTCAAAGGGTCTCCTTTCAAAAGTATAAACCTATTTCCAAGTACTCCATCCTTCAAATGTATTAAGTTTCATTTTTAGTGCTTGGCATAACATTATGAAATCCATCACCTGATTAGATGCAAACAACGAACTTAAAACAACTGATAAACCATAGTTCAATGTCAAGTATCTAAGTCCTTGCAAATGAATGTAAAAGTGAGCCGTTCTCGTCCACACCATTATATTTGATGAACAGACTAAAAACAACACAGCCCAGCCACTTCAAGGTTTTTATAAATTCAGCCCTTGCAATACAAATTTACTTGTAAAAAATTGTCCTCTTAGATGACATTGCTCTCGCAACTCAATACCAGATTACATCAAAGACTGAAAGACACTTACACTTGACCTGTTTACCCTCAATAACTACTTTAGAACCTGGAATCTAAAGCCTAATGACACAAAATGACAGAAAAAAACTTGCTTTCACCTGATTTATAGACTAGCCAATCAAAAATTGAACATATTTTGCTTCTATGGTGTTAGGCTGAAACACAATGAGCATCCACAGTACTTGGGAGTAAGTTTAGATCGATCTCTCTTAGTTATAAGTTACCTTCAAGAAACATCAGCTAAAGTGAGAACCATAACTAACTTTATTTAGCAACTTACTGGATCATCATGGGGAGTCAACGCACAAGTCCTGCGTACTACAGCCTTGTACCTGGTTTATTCTACTGCTGCCTCCCGAGTGGGCTAACAGTACGTATGTAAGAGACGTTGATAATCGTATACAATTAAGTAGGGGGATGCTATCAGTGGTTCCCTCATTGTAACATCTCTACAAGAGCTTCCAGTGCCGTGCAACATAGCTCCTCCAGATATAAGAGGCAAAGAGGCACTTCTCAGAGATTTTAAAAAGATCATATGAACTAAACATCTCCCCATTTTGCAAGATATCCACAACGTGCAGAGTGACACCTCTTAAGTAACTAGCTTCCCACTTAATCTCAAATGTTTTTATATAAAAAAAAAAAACTGGGTGTTAACTTGGGATATGTTGATGGTCGAAGCAAGTTTACGGTAGTGTGTGGGAAGACGTAACTACAGGAAATATAAGAGAGGAATGGAAAATGATCAGTCATGTGATTGTGGAGTCAGAACTCAAACAATGAATCCCATGTGTGTTTTTCAGAGGGATTACGTGGTTCATTCATTCGGAGAAGTGGGAGTACGGAACCTGGATGAAGCTCTATGGCGAGAGATCAATATGTGAACTAAAACACAAATACTTTGTACTTTAGATTTTATTTGATTTATGTATTATTTATTGAAATAATTTTAATTTTTGTATTCATTATCCTCTAGTTTGGTCATTGGCTTTTAAAGCCGTACTCTCTTATAACTTATATTTGTGCTGTTGACTGTTTACGCGTGTGATTATAGATTGTTATGTTGATTATAAGTTTTTTAAATGTTTAGAGGAGATTATATTTCATTATTAATCCTATTTATCTACAGTATTATATAACTGGTATTATTGATTTGACTTAATCAATTCAATCTGTAGTTTATTGTAACCAAAATAATGTTTTGTAGTTTATCTTTATTATTGTTAAATTTTTTCATTTACCTCCATAAATCCATAATTCATATACCACTTATCAGGAAATTTTCCTTTTTATTAGATTCTTAAGTTTTATAAATTCGTTACATATTACTAATTTGTTTTAATTACGACAGTAGATCAGTAGTAAAGGAGTGTCAAGTAATGTTTGCTAACCAATCTGGGGTGTTAGACATTCCAAGAATTGTTTATTTTGTTTTTTTTTTTTTATTTTATAGCGTGAAAATACGTGTTTTAGAAATGAATTTTGTCTGTTAAGCAACACTATTGATTTATGGATGTGCTTTAAGCTCTTAAAGCCTTGATTTTTAAGAACCACTGATGCGTCAAGCGTGATCCGTGTTCCGTCAATGCGTCACTTGCGCAACAGTCGACTGCATGCATAGGTAATGGAGTTGTTTTTCAGGACAAAGCGGCATTCAGGGAAGAACAGTGCCCGCTCTTTTTTGGCTGGGTGACACGCAATATTATATGATTTTATTTTAATTTGTTTGATTATTCATAGAATAACTTTGTTGTATGTCTTTAAACTGAAATATTGCTTATGTATATAGGCTACCTATTTCTACAAATTATGCTTAGTATAGAAAATTAATGTTAAAATGTATAAAAGATGTATTCTACAATTTAATTTTGAAATTGTATAATATGTTGAGCCTTTGTTTGAAAATGTCATTAGTGTTCAGCAAAACCTTTAATTATAAATATATTTTTCTACCCAAGTAATTTTATGTTGTTAGTAGAAATATTTGTATTCATAATGGATTTTTGTTGGTCAAATATAATTACCTTCACAAAAAAAAGACTAATCGACCCTTAACAATGGAAAAAGAAATGTCTACGAATCAATACTTCAGTTATAACAACATTCTTCCTCTTTCTTCAAAAATAATAATCCTCTTTTTTAATTGGACATTTAGTAGCTTGTCATTAATGATGCTTCTCTTCACCCTCTCCTCGTAATAACAATGCAATATCAATATCTACATCCATCGCCACTATTGCAACCAAAAAAATTAACAGACTTTCACTGTATTCCACACCGAAATAGGGCCGAATTCGCGCCTATTTACCATACTCACCATGCGGTAATGCTGCGACAATTCCGCATTGACGTTCCACGGATGACGCACCACGCATCGTTGGGGGAGGGGAGATCCCGGACTCAGGACATTCTCTTCTGGCTAATCAACCAGTGATTCACACAAGAAGACCTCACAACCATGACTGCTGACGGATACCAACATGGTTACAGGTTATGCTCGTAACTCACTTAAGATATTACACTTTCAAAAAAAATTTAATTATGATGGAAATTAACATTTATATATTCATATATTTAATTGCGATTTTTTGTGAGTGAATATTTTATTGAGCAATAAAAATTTGATTTCATATCGCTGTGAGTTTGCTATGAAGTAGGACTGTTTTGTTAGCTATAAGTCAACTTAGTATCGTTAATGTATTTAGAAAACTAACCTACTTAATCAAATTCATTGCACAGAAAATCAATACGTTGATTCTAATTAATATCTTATTAATGATGTCTACGCTATTATAGTACAAATATTCGATTATTAACTGTAAGAAACATTCTTTAAATTTATTTAATAATTATACAAAAATATATTATACTAAATAATCAATATCGTCTATCGACTGCGATTACTCGTGCTTTATTTCAAATTAAAACTGTCTAACTTATACTTCACGTGTAATTCTAAAGAGGGTCAGTTACCGGTTGTTTTTGTTTTAGAGTAGCATATTAATACAAACTTAAATTATGATTTAAGTACAAACTCACAATATTTTCATTTTAGACCTTATACACAAAGCAGTATTGTGCAGAACATAGTCACGCCAATAATGAAGCCTACCAAACAATACCGGGTGCAATGATATTGACCCATCCACCCATACACGTACAGTGGTATTGAAAAAAAAATCATCATTGTATTTTTATGAATAGCATAAAACAGCATTGATTTATCCTATTTTACTCCTTCATTCAAAATGTCCTTATATTCTTTTTTTCATATTATTGCAGTGTACTCCAATGTTTGTTGTAGTTGGTATGGAAGCTTAAAACAATTTTTAATGATTATTGTTGTTTCTATTTTCTAATGCAATGTTTTTTAATTTTGTAATTTTTATTTAACATCAATTCATTTAATTAACTACTCCCACTCTAATATTTATTTCCTACAGTAATTTATCCATTCGATTTTATTTTGTCAAAGATTTAACTTTTGTCAGTTTTTTCTAAATTAATTACCTAATTTGTTTTTCAGCTTTAGTTTTCACGTTTGCTTTTAAACTGTTCTTAGTAATTACTGTATTGCTGTTTCTGTAAAACATTGATGATACAAATAATCATGTAACATTAATAGTCATTCTAATATTATTGAATATATGTAATACGACACATTAATTTACTAACGTAGATACTATTAGTCACACGTTTACAGACTTTAGTGTTACTTTTTATCAATTTATTTTACCGTTCTGACCTTATTTTCGTCTCATATCATGGTGAATTTGTTTTCTCTAACATTCTATTTACTTTTTTCGAGGTTTTACATTTTTTATTTCATTGATTGCCTTAAATTAATTCATCGTCCACGGTATTCACTCACGAAACTGGACTTATTTGAATCCACTAAAAGGTGGGAGAGTATTTACATAAACACGCTACCCTAGTTTATGTTATCCCTGAGGAGATTTTGCATGATCCTTGCACAATCGAGAAAGTGCTATGTGCAATTTATGCAACACTATTCTTGTTAACTGTCATAGTTGTTTACTTCTGTTTTAAATCTATTAGTCTACTCAGAATATTTCTAATGTTCATATTTTTGCATAATTTTTCCAAATAGATAATTTTATTTTCTACAAAATGGTCTGTAAATAACGTTCCCTTTTCACCGGGATGGAGGACGAAGGTCAGCTCTGCTGTCATACTGAACTTCCAAGTGAAAGGGATTTATTTGTTTATCTAAGTATTTTGCAAAATGAATTTATATTTCAAACACATTGACATCCTTGTTATATCGAACATGTGACAGTGTGCACTTGAAATTCGAGTTGTTACTTAAATTATTTTTGTCCTACTAAACTAGAAATAATTATTAATTTTGGTAAATATATTGTGTTTTAATGTGTTTAAGGTTTGCTCCTACGAATCAAACTCTGAGTCTCACAACTCATGATATGTACTAGTGAAGTCTAAACATCTGATATTGTAAGAATCTCTACCTTTCTAGGTTACTTGTGTAAGACGCCACTTGCCTAATACCACAACATCCTAAACTCCAAATTATAATGAGATACTCTCGCAATTCAAACAGGCATGGTGTGGTCATCACCTTCTCCAACATCTCACAGGCTCCAAGCGTGAGAATCTGTCAACCAGTGGACATTGTAGGGTGCTCTTGGCCAAAAACATGCATGCATACCTTTTTACATGCCTTTATATTCCTTCCGTGACCTTGAAGTTACATCATCAGCTACCTAGCATCACTTTATTCCTAATACAGTGATTAACATTTTGAGACTGTTTAAAGTTTTAAGTGAACGTCAATAATATAACAAATAGTTCTATAACATAAAAAAATCCTAATTTCAATTAAGGTTTTCTCGAAGGGATTAACGATAAACTACCTCAATCTAACAACTAGTTCCTCCGGTGTCAACCGCGTCAAAGGACTATTTACAATATATACAGTTCCAGACGTTTCGCCCATGCTACGATGTGGCATCCTCAGTGGTTAGGCTGAGACCCAAACACGTACAGTTGTGTTGACCCATCCGCCCACCCAAACACGTACAGTGGTGTTGACCCAACCGCCCACCCATACACATACGGTGGTATTGACCACCCGACTACCCATACACATACAGTGGTATTGATCCACCCACCCACCCATACACATACAGTGGTATTGTGTTCAGCCTAACCAATGAGGATGCCACATCGTAGCATGGGCGAAACGTCTGGAACTGTATATATTGTAAATAGTCCTTTGACGCGGTTGACACCGGAAGAACTAGTTGTTAATAATGACTCCAGCCGCTTAAGCTAACGAAATAGGATACCTCAATCTACATGAATCAATATTAAAACACAAGGTGAATGCTTATATGACCAACTGGTGTGTAACAAACTTTACCCCCTCCAAAAATAAGTGAAATTAAAAAGGTCTTTATTTAATCAGCGAAGAAGAGACTGAGAAGTCCCTTCTTCCACTTAACCTGAAATAGGGTGGTTTGAAGGTAAGTTCACATTAAAAAACAGGAATCCCTAGAAAGTGAGATTGTGAAAGTATTAAACAAACAAGAAGAATGGAACAAACTGGAGGTCCCTAATATTACACTTCAAATTTGATGGCTAATTAAAGTTGGAATTTTTTCCTAAGCCCCTTTAATTCATGTTTGGCCTGTATTTAAAGTGATTCTAAGGAAAATAAAACAATCACTCACTAGTTATTTTGTTAATTTATAACACCAAGTATTTTTTTAAAGAAGTTAGCCTATTTAAGAATTCACAAACATTAACGACCATGAATAACATAGCTTAGTTAGGTTTTGTTTTGTCTATTTATTGAGAGTTTGAACGTACCACCAAAACTACCTCATTTTGAAGGGGGTTGAATGATTTTTCATAAATAAAAATAATCTTCAGTTGTTAAAGCATTCACCGAAGTAAATCACATCATCTATATTTTAAAAGTTAGTAGGGAGTTGTGATTTTTAAGACACCTAATTTGATTCCTTTAAAGGTTCTCCTATGACACCTACTGACTCTTACGGATTTAGAGGAAGCGAAAGACGAGTTTATTGTATGTTCATAGAATTCGTTCTAGGCTAATTAGTTTTAGATTATATGTGACCTTCGTTCATGTGAAATGTTCATCTTTTACTAGGTGATTAATGATGTGAGATATACTCCTAAATATTGATCACACTCTCCTTTTAACAGAGTTGTTTAATAAGAGCTATTAATTGTCTTTTTAAAAGGAAATCACTACTAAAGTACGTGTATGGATGGGTGGGAGGAACTATCTGTACGGCAAAGGATATAGTGGTCGGTACCGTTGTTGGTTAAATCCCAACTTCATAAGCTCTCAGTTCGTTCCCAATCAGAGTCACATCAAATTTTGAAAGGCATCATCTGATAACTACAATGATATACAATTTGTCATTGGTTTATTGTTTAGTGGCACTTTTTAAGGAATTTTTGGCCTTAGTTTGTAACAAAAACTACACTCACTCATCTACATTCATCACACTCAATAAAAATCCATATTCGCCGATACTTTGAGGATGGTGGACAATACCGCTTTACGTGAATGGGCAGGTGGGTTAATACCGCTTAACGTTTATGGAGAGTGGGTGGGTCAATACCGCTTTACGTGTATGGGGGGGGGGGGTCAATACTACTTTATGTGTATGCGGGCCGGGTGGGTGGGTCAGTACCACATTGTGTGTATGGGGGATGAGTGAGTCAGTACCACTGTACGTGTATAGGCGGACGGGTGGGTTAATACAACACTACGTGTATGGGCGGGTGGGTGGGTCAATACCACTGTACGTGTATGGTGGGTGGGTGGGTCAATACCACTTTACGTGTATGGGGGTGGGTGGGTCAATACCACTGCACGTGTATAGGAGTGGGTGGGTCAATACCACTGTACGTGTATGGGTGAGAGGGTGGGTCAATACCACTGTACGTGTGTGGGGGTGGGTGGGTCAATACCACTGTACGTGTATAGGGGGTGTGTGGGTCAATACCACTGTACGTGTATGGGTGGGCGGATGGGTCAATACCACTGTACGTATATGGGGGATGGGTGGGTTGTTAAGATGAGATCAGTTGTTAGATTTTGTTTTAGCAGGAGACGTTTGCACAAAATAATCGTTACCTGTTCAAGTAAGACATAATTTTGCAGGATTCTTTGCTTTAAATGTAAAAACAAATGAGATCGAACTGATAGTTTGTTTTAGGGAGATATCATTGAATAAATTTATACATTTTGTTATTGTCTACAGCTAATTCGATAGTACAAGAAATAAAGGTGTTCATTCGAGCGTTAAAGTGAGGATACTTAAGGTGGTTATCTTAAGAATAAATAAATAAATATATTGTTTGTAATATTAACTTTTTTATTCAAAATCTAATAGTTCTGTTTTTTTTATAGATACCAGATAGACTAGTGCACTCCTTATAAATCAGTTTGTCCCAATCAACTGAGTTCTAGACAGCTAGTCAACTAGTGGTGTGCCATGTCTAGTAGTCTGAGGTTACGTAATGGCTTTGTAATTGCGAACTACAAATGCAAAACTGCAGTAACTTTCTTCTGCATTAATGAACTGCGTTGATTATGGACCGCACAGTCACTCTGCTTACTGCTTCTGCAATCCTTCCTGATTTCCACTCATCAGGCCCCGTGGAGCTGTCATTACACTAGCTGACCTCTAGTGAGTGCATAGTAGACCACCTGTTTAGCGGTCATCGCTCCCAAGTCTTCTGCACTACTTCCAGACAGCACTCCACTCACTTCACCCAAAACGAGTCTAGTTAGCTTAGTAATTAATTGATTTTTTTTTTTTTAATCAAAAACTGTTGTATTAGAGATTCTTGATTACAAAATGTCAAAGTCTAACTTTTTGGTATCGGTACCGATATTGACAGAAAAACAAATTTTTGTGTAAACAATGAAAAACGACATAAGATAAGAGGTAAAATAACCTGTATAGTTCGGTCCATACGAAGAAGGTTTTTAATTTTAATGTATATTTTAATTTATAAATAGTTGCATCATTAAAAATAAAACTGTACATATAAGAGTTAAAATCCTAAATCTTGTGCGTCCCTGTCTCTTTGCTGGTGTTCAACCACACCTGTAATATATGCAGAACTGATTTTTTACAAAGCAATATTGAAAGTAAAATGAACTTATATAGTTATTTCTATAACTAAATAAAAATTACACAGAGATATTGACACATTTAAGTTCTCTAAGTATATAAGAAATACATTTCATGAAATTTTTTTTATTTTTGGATTGTTATTTGTTTTCTTTACTGTGTACGAACACAGGCCTGAGAAAGAAAAGTGTATCCTCATGCGATTAAGAAACTCGATTCCCTTGAATACGATCACTTTTTTCCCGAAACATTACTTCCTCATCTTATCTGGCCCTGATCTGTATTTTGGATTTGGAATGTCATTTCTTACATCCTCGTTTTCGTGATAAAATTACTTAGTCTGTATTTAGTTTCGTTATACATATAAATAGAGTACTCCAAACCTGCAAAACTACAGTGAATTAATATAAAATGTTATAAAAGAAAGAAAGTCTCAGACGATTCTCGAAAAATATGTGCTAACTTGTACTTCATTATTAGTTTCCTTTAAAATAGTTTTATAAGTAGTGGGCAATGAAATCTTATGTAGAAAAATTACTAGAAAACGTCCTTGATCAATTCTACAAAAAAATCGTTGTTAGAATATCTAGCAAGAAGAATGTATGCTTGTAAAATGACAATTTAAAAAATAATCGGAATAGTTCTGTTATTTTGTCAACAAGCATGGAACATATTCTTTATGAAGTAAAAAAAAAAAAAAAATGACAACATTGTGTTATTTTAAAATTATAGGTTAAATTAGAGCAAACAATACTATAAGACACGATAATCATAGGTAATTAATACTATAAGACGCGATAATCATAGGTAATTTTAACCTAACTAATCTATTTTGTCGAACATAATCGAAAAGTATCAAATTATTTTTACAGTGTTATTTTCATTTCAGTTTCATTTAAATTAAACCACTATAAGATAATTTGATTTGTTCAACGTACTATTCTTAAGTAACAGGTTTTAATTTAATAGTCAAATACTTTATTACAAAATAATTTTGCACTGTAAGTTTTTTTTTTTTTTTTTTATTAAATTTAACACCACAACATACATATTTTTATGGTGGCTTAAGTAACGGATATTTGAATATGAATTCAATACAAACCTACATTAAATAAAAGCTGATATTAAATGAAACCTACAGTAAATATAAACATTGAATTAATGTTGGTAGAAAAAAAACAAGTATTGGTTCGAAAATAGACGTGCAAACTTGGGACATGCTTTAAAACACAGATCTATGGTTGAGAAAGCGTGAAATGAAGAAAAATGGTAAGGTCAATTAATTGCTATAGTATCTGATCTTGAAATCCAACTTTTTTTCAAATATGCGCGTAAATGTAGACAACCTTTCGACATTACTGGAGCGGTGTTCGGCCAAGGTCATTTCCGGATGTTTGTCAACTCCAAAAACCTTTCTGGGCATTTCAACACTTCCGATGTCCATTAGGCAGTCTGGAATTCTCCACACCGTTTTCTACTAGTCATCTTCTTGCGTGTAATCTGATTTCTAAACTAGACCTTGCTACTGGGGTTACCGTTTATATTCCTTTACAACGCAAATAATATGTTATTGTTTCGCAGTAGTAAATTTTATTCTTATAATTATGTTGTTTTTTAAGGATATTTTGTTTAATAGTGAAAATGACATACAAATGAACTGTTCCCACAAGTAAGTTAACATAGCCTAACAACTCCCATGATCAGTTTGGATAACAAACTATTTATTTTTTTACGTCATGATAATGTTAGTTTAGATCCAAAGAGCTTTTTAAGACAAAATAAAATATATATTTTGATGGCTATATGGCAAAAGTATAATTTGATAATAAATGGTATATTACAGAAAATAAAATGCTATGAACTGTAGTTGAAACGATCGTTAAAAAACTATTACCACAGATAACTAATTGAACTGTTATCTGTGTTATTAATATAGTATTATTTAAAAGTCAGTTCAATGTTTATACAATCACTATGACCTATCGTAGTTTTATTAAAATCTATATACTCATCATTAATTTTTAGGATTTTAACCTTTTAAATGAGAAAATGATTAATATATTGAATTAAAGTAAAAGTAGGGGATTCGATCTAGATCTTGCTTTAAGGTATTCGATGGGATTCGATTTAAGGCAATTTCTTTTTCAAATATTGTCAAAGTTAGTTAGTAATCAGTAATAGTAACGGATTCTTCAAGTGCGACATTAGTTTCACGTAATGTTTCTAACGCTTGATCAGTAATAGTAACGGATTCTTCAAGTGCGACATTAGTTTCACGTAATGTTTCTAATGCTTGATCAGTAATAGTAACGGATTCTTCAAGTGCGACATTAGTTTCGCGTAATGTTTCTAATGCTTGATCAGTCAATTTGTGCTATAATCAATCAATATGAAGTTCAATCTTCAATCTTGTAAATATATTAAACCTACGAGTCACTGAATTATTTAAATTATTGTATTAAATTTATTAAATTATTTAGAAAGACAAACAACACGTAAGAAAATACATAGGAAGTTGCTAAAAGTAAAATCATATATTACTAGGGGACATTCCAGGATGATTTATGTGCCAACCACGTCACTCACTGCGCTCGTGACACCTCGGCCTTCGGCCTCGGCACGTATTTGACTACAAATAATAGTGGTTAAACTGTATTAAGTAAAAGTAATAAATAATAGTTCTATAAGAGTTACATTGGAACTTCTGTAGCCAGTGGTGTGGATTCCTGAGGTCGGCGATAAAAATCCTTCCTTGTCTCTAGGTCCTTAGGTAACTTATGTACCAAATTTCAAGTCAATCGGCCTAGTAGGTTTAGAGATTTCGTAATGAATGAGTCAGTGTAGACTATATATTTTGCTTATAATGTTCGCACACAACTATGAATGTCCACACACAATTGTCCTCAGACTCAACCAAATTGGTTGATCAAAACCCCAAATAAAACGGCTTGATCTCCTAAGCGTTTTTGGACCAAAACGAACTAACTATCTGAATTAGGCCTGAGATAAAAGATGTTTGAGTGGAAAAAACCATGGAAAATAATAAATTAAGCCGAGTTTGAGCACAACGTGAGTAAGTCAGACTTAAATGAAATCCAACGCCTGATGCCTTGTCTGTGCACCAATACCTTTCACGACAAAATTGAATCAAATCAACCGGATTTAACGTCCATACGAACTCGGAATTGATTTAGCCAATTATTTTAATATATAGATAAACATATCTATACATTACTAAAGTTCAATAAAGTATTTGAGTTTAAATGAACTAGTCCAATTTTTACCAAAAACACTTCAGTCCCCTCACCCCCACGGCCTGTTGTCACACCACGTCCAGTGACACCGCCGCAGGTTATTCGCCCGTTTCCCGCTCGCCCGTAGGCCATTTCGCCCTGTTGTTCTATTAGACGTGTTTGTACGATTTTTGTGTCGTCATTTTTGTTTGTACTCCCCCATTGTTGCACAACGGCCAGCGCTGAGATGTAATCTAACACAATCTTTGTAACTCCATTCCATCACCACACATCCATAGTATTTATTTTTATTCTTCTTTTTCTATATTTTTCCTATTCGTCCTTCTTTGAAAAACATACATTATAGAATGAAATTTTTCTGTCATCGCAACTAATTGAAGTTGGAAAGTTACCCTCAAAAGTTCATAGGTCAGCTAAAGGCCCTATTGTTGGACCAGTATCCAGGTATAAAGTGTTAATTAATGGGCTGGTAATCCCGTAGGGAAATCAATAGGTTACATAGAGACCACTGATATTTTTATTATTTATTTGTATAACAAGTATTTTTTACATTATTTATCTTTATCTAATATACCTTTTTAATTTGCTGTGCTTATAAACTACATTTTATTTGTTTGTAAAATGATTAGTTTTAGTTGACAAAGCTTTGTTAATATGTAAAATTGTAATTCCTAAAAATGAATTTGAATTTTCTTAAGTCTAGAATAGATCTATTTGAATAAATACAACTAAACAGCTTAGATATTCAATATTACTGATATATTCCGAAAATTGTCTTACAGGATGAGGTCGGATAACTAATGCTATGGGACGATGCACAAAGACCCACTAATTGAGGGACACATTTCAAACAATCTACTTGCAAATAAAAATGTTATTAATAAAATAGATTCTATAGGCTTACGTCAATTTGTAATAAGTCTTTTGCTAAAACCAATTACAAAATATTTTATTGCATTTTCAATTATGTAGATATTGCTGGTTATAATATTTAATTTTTGGTACTAGCGTATAACTAATAAGCGGCCATAAGAAAGCATTTTGTCTCTCATTTACTAAAAGCACTATGTACAAGTAAACATTGCAGGAATAGTGACAAAAATTTAACTTTATTACTGAGTATTATCAGCCTAAATTAGTTGCTAAAGTCTATTATCGTTACCGTGTTTTAATTTTTACAAAATCTTATAGTATTATTATTAAACTAATTTTCTATAGGCAGTTTAATATATACTATATTGCTAATTTTACACCAATAATAATAGTTATGTTAATAATATATTTTCGAATTCATAGTAATAATGTGAGTGTAAATGTTCGCCTCTTCTACCAAATAAAACAGTACTCACCCAAACAATGGTTGTACTCTGAACAATAAATTAGGTTATAAGTTTATAAATCTCTTTTTCTACTGTTATAATAAATCTGCCTCTATGTTTAAAAATCTTTTAATTTGTTCTATTAAGTCAGATTTGTATTCAAATTGAAACTTTTCTCTTTATCATTTGTTTCTTTTTTTAATCTTAAAGTAAATTTAATTCCTGTTTCTTCTCCTGCTAGTAGGCCACTATAATGTAAAGACACTGTAGTGAACCGCTAAGTTTTACTAGTTAATTTTAGACTGTCTAGTGTAAGTTTCGATGTTTATTTATTTTGTTCTTGTCTTCTCTACTTTACACGATTGCAAGTTATTCCAAGTTTGAGAATTGTTATTTTTGTAATTGATTTTTTACTGTACAATAAATATTTTTTTATTCTTATTCTTAATATAATAATAAGAAAATAAGATTATTTATATTACAAAAAGTAATACGAACTTTTATTTCCTGAAAGGGAAAATAAACTAATTTCGAACCAATACCTGCCTTCTGCTAGCTTTGATCAGTTGAAACAACTAATGTATTAATGCACCTAACATAAATACATTATTATAGATTAAGAGAACAGATTACGATTTTTCTTTAAAATGTGTTAATTTTTAAATAATGCATTACGGTGTCGTTTTACACATTGTTATTGTGTTGAAGTTATATCACTTGACGATTGTAAATTAAAAACTTCTTTTTTTTAATCTGTTATCATTTTAACTGAAAAATTATATTTTAGTTGAGGTTTATCTTACAACATGATATTGTTGAAAACTACTTCAAGGATTGAGTACATTTCACCAGAACATTTATAATTACATGTTACTCACAGTTAAACAGCTGATGATGGTCGGAGTAAACAGTGCGTAGACTCTGGGCCAGTAACAAAGGAGGTGTCACCCGCGAGCGGCGAACAGTTCGACTGAAGAGTGCATGGACATGTTGGCAGACCTGTTGGTCCGACGGTGTGGCCGCAACCTTGCGCGTACCGCAGCTGATAACACGGACAGTACAATAGATATTGGTTAGTATAACTAGAACTTAGTGTAGGCCTATATACAAACAAATGATTTCTTCTCATTGTTGCTCATCATGAAAATTATAACTACTATCTTACTCTCTTATCTTTAAGGAAAAATTCTGGTTTCCCACCGTTATCTTTAAGATAATTAACAGTTGCATTGGAGTATTAAATCAACTAAAAAACACTAAATGACATTGACGTGAGATATTATCATTGACATTTCCGCATGATTTTAGCTTCTTGTAAGATGTATCGTCTATAATTATACGTATTTTATATTACTGGGCATTGCTTGTTGCACTGTTCATCCTTAAATAGTTGGCCCCATGTTCTGTGTTTGAATTATCAGTATTAAAAAATGAGAGTAATAAAGACTGTAACATTATAGATTGTTCTGCGTCATCAACTTGTGTGCCGTTATTCATATATTGTCCTTAAAACAATTCTAAGGCACAGAACGAAGCCATCTCGAACGATGCCACTACGCTGGATTCACAGTGTCAACTAGTGTATTCACTATAAATCACCTACTGGGATAACAATTGTTGCTGAAGTATGTCCATTCTGACGTATAACTTTTACTTGATCATAGGTATTTATTTTCTGATTTAAGGCTAGTAAATAACAGGATAGAAACTGTACAGTGCCTCAAAAAGTGTGTATTTAACATATGTTTGCCCTCTGCTGAATGAAACCTTATAACTTAACTTGTTATGTCATAGGTCTAACTTTCACATCCATTGAGTAACCCCTAGTGAAGAGATGCGGGCAAAGAGATATAATTGAATTGTGCAAATGCCCACAATCATTCGGTCGAACAATGAGGACACGAGGTCCTGGGCCTTGAACCGCTCCTGGAAGTGTCTTGTCTAGCCTAGAACTCTTTCATAACGCCTGCAGGGAGTCCTGTAATGTTGCCGGCATTCATATTAACATTTGTAATGAAACTTTTATTTTTTCATAAGACACTTATAAAAAAAAACTGTGTTTACAAATACAGGTTTAAATATAAAAAAGAATTTACTTAACAAGTTTCTGTACATTGTTCTGATTTTAAGAATTCTAGTTTAACAAGTAAGCAAGGACAATTTTACTATTTGTAGTTTGTTATAAATAGGTCTACGTGTAAGTTTAGTTCACTTAAAATATAACTGCTTATTAATGTCAGAGGATCTATATAAGGTAAAATTCCTATATGCACTGTATATGGTTTAGCCACTGATTAGTACGTTAAATAACCGTAATAATACATGATTACTGGACCGCTTTAAAAGCTGGTTGATTGAGTACAGTAAGTAGTGTATCCTTACTTATAAAAGCTGGTTGATTGAGTACAGTAAGTAGTGTATCCTTACTTATAAAAGCTGGTTGATGGAGTACAGTAAGTAGTGTATCCTTACTTATAAAAGCTGGTTGATGGAGTACAGTAAGTAGTGTATCCTTACTTATAAAAGCTGGTTGATGGAGTACAGTAAGTAGTGTATCCTTACATATAAAAGCTGGTTGATGGAGTACAGTAAGTAGTGTATCCTTACATATAAAAGCTGGTTGATGGAGTACAGTAAGTAGTGTATCCTTACTTATAAAAGCTGGTTGATGGAGTACAGTAAGTAGTGTATCCTTACTTATAAAAGCTGGTTGATGGAGTACAGTAAGTAGTGTATCCTTACTTATAAAAGCTGGTTGATGGAGTACAGTAAGTAGTGTATCCTTACTTATAAAAACTGGTTGATGGAGTACAGTAAGTAGTGTATCCTTACTTATAAAAGCTGGTTGATGGAGTACAGTAAGTAGTGTATCCTTACTTATAAAAGCTGGTTGATGGAGTACATTAAGTAGTGTATCCTTACATATAAAGCTTTAATCACTCAATAATCAATTTATATATAAATTGAAGGGGTCAGTGTGTTTTGAAGTAACTAAACTTTTCATCCTAGTTTATGATATTTAAAAAAAATTAATTTAATTACTTTATGATTTCAATTGGAT
Source organism: Stictocephala bisonia (assembly GCA_035578905.1). NCBI lineage: Eukaryota > Metazoa > Arthropoda > Insecta > Hemiptera > Membracidae > Stictocephala > Stictocephala bisonia. Next base: position 2,270,908 of record JAQJVL010000073.1, on the reverse strand, counting down.
GAATTTATAATACACGTATAATTTTGATCATTAAATTACTCGTATAATTTTAATCATGACTGAGTTAATAATGTAGAAATGAACAAAGTTTCAACATTGATCATGTTTATAAGGAGCATAATGCTCTTGAATAATATATTCTCACAACTTTGAAGAATAATACTATTGTATTGCTACATAAAACATTGAAATCTATACCTACAAAAGGCAAAGCCCTGGCTGACTCATTCACAACTGTTCTCCAATTTCACATGTAGGTAGAAAGCTGATATTTTGTACAATGTTTCTTTAGGTCTGAAATAGGACAACTAAAGTATTTTAATCTTGATAAAACACACCTAAGGGGTAGAAATCGCCCCTAAAAGATTGTTCCATAAATTTACCATTGGGTTTATTTTAGTAGATTAATAACAGATGTTTACTAAATAAATAAAGAAACGTGTTTATTTTGTATGTTTGACACTATCCTACTGATGCATTTAGATTTTAATATCCAGCTGTTAAACAAAAATAAATTAAATTAGCTCGTTTGAAATAGGATAAGTAATCATTGGGTACTTATACTAATAGGTAGCAACGCAAGTAGTGTGAGTAAGATATTGTAAATAAATGTAATATTGTGATTTTATGTTATAAAGTTAACCTACTTTTATTTGTAGTCAAAAGTCACATGCCTAGGCCGAATGCCGAGGTGTGTCGAGCGCAGCAAGTGACGGGGTTTGCACTCGAAGCGTGTAGCGGTGTCCCCTAGTCTTTTCTAAAACATCAAATAATTATAATTTTAAGAAGTCATTTCAAATAAATTCCTCAAAATATTGAGAACTTTGCGAATTTATAAAAAATTAGTTAGTCAATAATTTATGTAACGATTGGTGTGAATCATCGTATGGGATTTTCAGCTAATGATGATTAAGACAGGAAGTAATAGTCGGTGCGTAATATTTAATTTAGCTTATTATAATAGCTTGCAGTTTACTCTTGTGGCAAATACGCTAGTGGTGCATTGTGCATGATAATTCATTTGCCTAACCTATCCCATGGGTTGATAATGAATGTTTGCTTTTTTATGCATTTGCCTAACAAATTTGACAACCTCGACCTTCCTGTCAGTACAGGGCTTATACCTCCCTCCCTCATCTGCCTACTTTGGACTGCTTCAGTCATACTGTACCAATCAACTATTTACGACCTTCCTGTCAGTACAGGGCTTATACCTCCCTCCCTCATCTGCCTACTTTGTACTTCTTCAGTCTTACTGTACCAATCAACTATTTACGACCTTCCTGTCAGTACAGGGCTTATACCTCCCTCCCTCATCTGCCTACTTTAGACTGCTTCAGTCTTACTGTACCAATCAACTATTTACGCCAATCACTTACCAAAAACTTGTCACTCCGCTCACCACAAACAACAACAAGATATTTCTGATAAATAAAAAAATACTAGAGTACTTATAACCTTAACACAATTTAAACATAACTTTCAATATAATCATATATTTCCAGGATATTCCTTTTTGTCTTCACTTAATACATTTTATTTAAACAGTTTCCTTATAAATTTAGTAATTATTGTAGAGTAGTTATTAAATTTAATTAACTGATTAGAATTAAAGATGAATTCATTTTTCAATCTGCATATCTACTTAAAATCTATTTCAAATGGATTACATATTTATTGCCTTATATGTATATGAAACAAAATTACAAGTATACATAACGCATTACCATTTTTAATGCAGTTTCAACTAACAGGAAGAAGTGTTGGTAGTAATCGACTCTACACACACAAGTAATCCAAATTATAAAGTAGGCCCCTACTTATACTTCTTAAAATGAAAATTATCCATATTACCCTTTTACAAGCAAATATCACCATCAATTCACAGATTGTACATATATCCGAATCAAAAAACAATGCAATGAACTTCTTTTAAATTAGAATAGCCTTTTAATGGAATAATTTAAAAAAAAGTAATTTACATATGGGTGTACATATACAAAAAAACAGTGAACATGTACGAGTATAAACATAAAAAAATGAACGTATTTTTAAATTACTAAATCCCTTAACGAATATAAAATATATTTATGAAAACTACAATACAGTGACTCATGTGGTAGTAACAACCCTTCATTGCACAATGTACTGCCTCCCCGACCTTGCACTGTTAGAATAGACACACTTCTCGGCCTACGGCAAAGTTTACACAAGAAGTAGGCTGTCCTTGCCAGTCATATAGGATGGGGTCCAAGGGTAAGTTTGTTAGATCAGTTGGGTAAATGACAAGTTCCTCACGTCGGCACACAGTGATTCAACAAACCATTAAACACAAATATATTCCTAAACCATACAAGCCTTAATAAGGTGTAACATTATCTTTTTTATGTTATTTTAGACTATTCCCAATTCTATGTTCCTTGATACGGGATTAAAATAGAAACAGTAATGTTTTACTTTACTATGTTACATTTCAATAAGCATCACTTAGCCTATTTCAAAAGTGTTCATTTTATTTGTTTTTATCTGACAGCTGAGGGTGACAAGTAAATAAAGTAACTCCATTATATTAACATTGAAACTTTAAATGACACTACTAGGGTGGAGCTCTTGAGTTGGAAGTGAATGAACCCATGCCAGAAACATTCCCGGGAGTAAACTCTACACAACTTCCCAAAGTTTCATGGCGATGAGTGAAGAGTTCCGATGAGTGGTTTACTAATGCATAAAAGTTTACACATACATTCATTTGTATACAAATGACAAAATACTACTATTTGTGTACTTACTAATAAAACAAATATACCAATCCCCTACCTACATATTATGAAGCCTATGTAATATGGAGCTGTATAGTATGAACAATATAGCTCCATAAGAATACCATAGGAATTGTGGAGATCAGTGGGACGGAGTCCTGAGGCCAGGGAGGGAAATCCTTTCTTAGTGAACTTTTAGGGACCAAGAAAAACCTATGTAAAAATTTTCAAGACAATGGGAAATATAGTTTTGTAGAAATTATGATGAGTGGTAAAGGGCCTTTTTTATAATCGATTACAGGAAAACAATGTAAGAATACTGTGAAAGGGAGCAAAGTAAGGCGATTATGGCTGTATGCAAATTAGTATTTTAATCTTACTATTTCTATCAGACTTTTCTTGTAGTTTACAAACTTTGATTATCTTAATAAATCTGAAAGTCTACTTTTAGAGGCCGTAAAGTACGGCAATTGACTCTATGCCGTCAATCATTGAATGTCTGTTTTCTCGCCATGTTTAGTCAGGTCCGATGAACTGGATATACATGTGTTAAAATTAAATTTATAATTTTCCGATTGAAATCAGTTTGTTCTTTTAGGTAAACAAGTTTCAAAGTCTAGACAAATTAGAGGGCACAAATTACTGTAGTTTGCTCTGAATCAGTGAAATGTCGGGTTTCTCGCCATATTTAGCCATATCCTATGAACTTGCTATGCATTTGGTAAATTTAAATTGTAAATGTTCCGATTAAAATCTGTTTGTTCTCTTAGATAAAAAAGTTTTAAAGTCTGTAAGTCTACTTTTTGAGGGCGCAAAGTACGGTAATTGACTCTGAATCAGTGAAATATCGTGTTTCTAGGCAATTTTAGCCATAACCTATGACGTGGATATACATGTGTTTAGATTAATCTGTATATTTTCCTATGGAATACAGTATTTTCTCCTAGATAACAAAGTTTCACAGTCTAGAAAAAACTTTAAGTCTACTCTTATAGGCCGTAAACTAACCAATTTGATTTACACACACACAAATTGAAAATCTAGCTCTATCTAAGGATGAAGGAGTTGAGATGAAGTGATAGGGACAAAGTTGTAGATCGTCTCAAATCAGTTGCAGAAAATGGTTTTAGTCTTGCTGAAGAACCGTTCAATTAGCCGCTACAGTCCAATTAGAAAAACGCTGTTTTAGGCATTTAAAATTGTTGGCACTAAAAAGGCTGCCATCTTCGATTTACTTAGAATTTTTCAAAATTCCTTCTTAATGTACATCTACAACATAAGACCTTTGACTCTACAAAACTTCATCCTCGTAGGCTTAGTTACAGCGATGAGTGAGTCAGTAGTATTTGCCTTTTATAGGTATAGAAGAAGATTTAAGTTTTTTTTTAAACTTATAAGGGCTGCCTCACAGTTTAAGTTGTAGATGGCTACATATTTATGTTTTAGACCACTATTCAATATTTAATTAATTTTTTTTTTCAACGGGAAACTATATAAATATTTGATGATTGGTAGGACTATTACATATCTACTTTGGAGGCACCTTTGATAATTTAATCGTCATTGTTTTGAGCCAGGAGAACATAAGTAACAATTCACAATTATGTACTTACCCATGGCACAATGATTGGATTTATTTTTTTTAAATGTATTATAGAAATAATTTTGAGATTTCACCATGATGGCCACTATCGATCTGATATATGATAAAAATTACTTCACTCTAAAGTGGATAAACATGATCAAACGAAAGAAGATGGATCAGCTTCTGCATGGATTCAGAATTTAAAGGAGTAGCGTCCTTTTTGATGACGCCTGGCATCTTTCCCATGTTCTCATTCCCATGAAGTAAATTATATAATTTTCAAAACTGAACATATTCATATTTAAAAGCTGTATTTAAACTAGCAGGATCATATTTTATCACAAAAATGCTTAATTGTTAGAGTGATGTTTAGTTTAGATGATGCCAAAAATATTGATCGGCATAAGCTATCAAACCAGAAGGAACAAACATTTTTTATATATTTTTCTTGTGCATTTTGCTTTGCACATTCAACAGTAACGATTTAACAAACATTTTACGTGTTTTTAATTTAATAATGTAAGTTCACCCATGGCCTTTTGCTTTGTGACGAGTACCCATTGCCTCAATATTCATCTTAAGTTCAACTGATTTCGAATTCGTATGTGATAAATATGTTATGTACATTTATGAATAAAGTAAAGTACATTATGAACTTTAAATAGGAACACAACAACATACATTAATACATTTTCTATTAAATGATTATTTCAATACAATATTAGACCATGTAGTAGTTGAAAACTCCCTGTGTCCTTTGAAATCTCTTTTGTGAAATTATGTATATTTAGAACTGTGTTTTTTTTGTAATTTTTTTCAAAGTGAGTAGCCAATGCTTAGGCTACCTACATTAATATTAAATAGATAATTTTATCTCTTCTGCTAAAATGGTTACTCCAAACTTTTTATTTTCATTAATGTACTAGTCACAGTTTTGAACAAATGTATAACATTCAACAAAGACGTTTAAAGCAAAACATCTATGTCCATATTCTGTCCCCCTTCACAGATAGTTTTAGTGGTATGCCGTAGAAGCCTATTTTGAGCCTTGTAATTATCACATGGTTGTAGCGTTTTTGTTAATTAATAATATCAACAGGTCTAGTACCAACTAATTGAGTACCAGATTGGCACTCGTTACCCGAAGGAAAGTCCAAGTGAGTACTGATTTGGAACTCATGGCAGTCAACCTATTAAATGGAAGTGGTGTACTGGTATTCAATTAGTTGACCTGTCTAAGCAATGCCCTTCCATTTATATCAATGATTGTTTTGTTTAGCATATCATTAATTTTTATTTCCACAAATCAAACTCGTCGAACGTGGTAAAGAGGTTCTCTTTCACTTAAAGAGGTTTTAATATCGATTTAGCCGAAACCTCTTTCGTAAAAAGTCCTATATTGTTAATAGCGAAGAAGTATAGCAATGTCCTTAGTTTATTTGTTTTCAAATAATTTACTATATAGAACCCTAAAAAGTAATATGGTCTGCTACCTTATTTTGGTAAAACTGTCCTTTTATTAGATTTATTAGTTGATATCTTACCAATCACCAGTTACATCATTTCTCTTTAGTGTTGGTGATTGTTTATAAATAAGTTTATATGTCCAAGTACTTTCATATATAGTACTAGAAACAAAATTAAAATGTTGCTAACAAATGTATTTAATGAATTTGCTTAAAGATACAAATAAATAAGTATAATCTATAAATAAAGTATTTGGATTTGGTTTATTATTTGTTGTCTTTTATTTATTAGACCTTTTTGGCATTTGGCATCCATCCTCGTAATTTTAAGTTTGTCATTTATCCAACTTAGATTAAGAAAAATTCACTTTTGATCTTCTAATAAAATATTGGAGTGTGATGACAACAACATAGGCTTGTTTCGAAGGCTTAAGTGGCCGGTGTCATTAGTATTCGCCTAAAATACTAATTGTCGTCATTACTAATAATAACTAAAGCTTCCGGTAACCACGTCAAGGTGTTATCTACAATATTTATATCACATCACAGTACAGGCGAAATGTTTGGTAATGTGATGTTAATATTGTAGATAACACCTTGACGTGGTCGTTACCGGAAGCTTTAGTTATTAGCCCGATAAGGCTTGTTTTTTATAATCCAATAATGCTACTCAATGTCATTTTTTTAAACCTTAAGCTCCAAAATAATAAGATAATAGGCAACATAACCCAAGGCTCTGTGTAACTGGACGTACTAAAGACGCTCAGTGGTTCTCATCCATTGTTTAGTAAAAAAAACTAATTTTACTTATCGTAACCTATAATTGCATTAACACTTCTTCTGACCTGCCACTGCTAGTGACTAAAGTGATCGCTCGTCTCCTAGCTGAACAGGTCGTGAGATCCATTTTACTTCAGATTGTATTTGAATATATCTCAATACTAGATTTTTTTTAACTTCACTTGCCAGTTCACATGGGCCTGCAAGCCTGTGCGTGAAATTTATTTAACGAGTGAACAACCGCCCGTGAGCTCAGTAGGGATTTGAACCTTGGATATTGCCCTCCACAGTCCGAAGCCTTAGCCACTGAGCCATTATAACGGTATTTAGTGATAAAAACATATGTTGACGAATATAACTTAACTTCATACAATTTACTGGTCATAAATCATATATATTTCTATTCTCAATACAAATTGCATACTTAAATGTATACAGTAATTTAGAAAAATATATATGAATATAACGAACTATTAAATATCTCAAACTGTGAATTGCTCTGCAAAGATTTGTTCTAAAGGAGGATGACATACCATCATCACTTGCCTGGCCAGTGCTAAGTGGGAGCAGCAGAGTCAACATTGTGCCATCAGCGGTTGTATAATGCTTGCTAAAATAGCTGGATGTTGTGCAACGTCTTCCTCAATCATTGTTGATAAAATACTTGTGGTGAAAACGTTAAGGTAATTTGCAACAATAGGGTGGTTCAATTGTTAAAAAGACAGACTAACAATTAAATATATTTTGTTAAATGATTGGATTGAATATATGCCTTTAATAATTAAGATTTTTTACAAATCCTTGTTTGCCAATCAATAGTGTAAAATTTGCATTTGAAAAATGCCAATTTCAACACCCTACTTTTAACTATAATGTTTCTTTATTTTTTATAATTGAGCTTAACATTAAATTTTAAATATACAATAATACTTAGTTACCGTTTATTTCTGGGAATAGCTTTGTGAATAACTTGTTAAGTGACAATAGTTTCAGATCCATAAAATAGACAAAAAGTAGATGGGAAGTAACATATGGATAGGTTTTATTAAGAACTGTTGCAATCCTTGATTTCAATATCCTAAAATTCAATACTACTTCAATTTATTTTTATCTAGTCTTAACTTGGGCTAAATGTATATTGACAACAGAAAAAGTAACGTTGAAGCTATATAGCAAATTTGTATTAGATATTTATTTACGTCTTCTATTCTGTTGTGGAGGGTGGGTTGGTCAATACCACTGTACGTGTATGGGTGGGTGGGGGGGTCAATAACACTGTACGTGTATGGTTAATGAGTGGGTGGTTGGGTCAATACCACTGTACGTGTATGATGTATGAGTGGGTGGGTGGGTCAATACCACTGTACGTGTATGGTGTATGAGTGGGTGAGAGGGTCAATACCACAATAAGTGTATGGTGTATGAGTGGGTGGTTGGGTCAATACCACTGTACGTGTATGATATATGAGTGGGTGGGTGGGTCAATACCACTGTAAGTGTATGATGTATGAGTGGGTGGGTGGGTCAATACCTCTGTACGTGTTTATGTACGATTGAAGGCCAAGGACTCTATGTGTTTGAAGGCCAAGTCATGGTCCATGTTGTTGTGATAAATGTAGCCCTATGTCAGGATGTCAGTCACTGCCTTCGGTTTCTGCTCATTATCTTGCATTCATTCAATACTCGTTTAACTATCAGCACAATGCCTCAGACTGGCCTTCTATTATATAAATTTTACTTCTAAAATAGTCATCTACTTTTTATTCATGTAGCTTTGAATGTTTGCACGAAGTTCACTTTCATATGAACTATAAAGGAATTAAATAAATACCTTAAGCATAACAAGTTTATAATTTACTATTTACCATTTGTTTTTTCATGTATAAGTTGAAAAACCTCCAACACTATCGTTGTCTATAAAAGTACCTTTATGACACAGTTTTGCCCTCATATAACATTCATACATGTAGCAATGTTATTTTATTATTTGCTTTATTTAAAAAAATAAGATGTTGTTACAATTAATTGTGTCGTTCTAGTACCAATTAGTTGTTGACAAGTTGTATTTGATTTCATCCTGGTATCAAATAAGTATATTTGTAGCTATACAATGTGTTTTGTATGAAATTAGGCCTCCATTTTTAAATAATATACAGTATAGGCCTACTGATAGTATAAATAAATAAGTTCTTTAATTGAAAATTTAAATTTTTTCAAGCGATTTTAATTTTATGAATGGTACGATAATAAACCTGAGTTTGCCTGGTAACCCTATTACCTTACCTCGACCTTACACATATTTGAAATTAATTATATATATATATATATATATATATATATATATATATTTATTTATTTATTTATTTATTTATTGTTTTTCTAACCATTGTTGTTTTTTATCAAATGTTGTAGGTTTTTTTTCAATTGCAAACTAAATAAATTTAAACATCAATTACTGTAAATTAACAAAACTCCCACTCGGATTGTAATGGTATTAACATTTGATTAATTATACATCTTCCCAGGGATTTCCTTTGGCCTTTTTTGTGTAATCCACGTATTGCCCTGGACGTGGAATATCACCAAGGCAAGAATGGATCACATACTCTCTTCATAATTACACCTTCCCATGCTATTACCTGACACGGACTCATGTGATAGATAAGATGCTAAGGTAGTCTGCCAAGAACTAAGAGTACGTGCTCTTTATTGTCCTGTCGGTCTGTACCAATCGACCTTGCCCTTTCTTTGAGGTTCTCCTGTGTGAACTGGTAAGGAATAGTAGCGGAATTAAACTTGCTTTTCTTTAGGGGTATTTCTTGACAATCTCAACAGCCATTTTATGGCCTGTCAAAAAGGGATGACTGTTCTACGTACATAAATAGACACTGATATGATCTTTTCAACAGAAGATAGGCCATCTGCTGTTTTGTTTTCGTATCGTATATACATTCCAAATAGACTCTGTACAATTTTTTTTAGGACGATTTCATATGATTAGGTAGCCCACATTGAACATCTCAAGACATCTGAGAGCCAGGTGCATATAGAACTCCTCAAGACATCTGGCCCGCCAGGTGCATATAGATCACCTCAAGATATCTGATAGCCAGGTGCATATAGAACACCTCAAGACAACTGGCCCGCCAGATGCAAATTGAACAACTCAAGACATCTGGCCCGCCAGGAGCACAATGAACACCTCGAGACATCTGGCCCGCCAGGTGCACAATGAACACCACAAGACATCTGGCCTGCCAGGTGCACAATGAAAACCTCAAGACATCTGGCCCGCCGGGTGCACAATGAACACCACAAGGCATCTGGCCCACCAGGTGCACAATAAACACCTCAAGACATCTTGCTCGCCAGGTGCACAATGATCACCTCAAGACATCTAGGCCACAGGTGCACAATGAACACCACAAGGCATCTGGCCCGCCAGGTGCACAATGAACACCTCAAGACATCTGGCCTGCCAGGTGCACAATGAACACCTCAAGGCATCTGGCCCGCCAGGTGCACAATGAAAACCTCAAGACATCTGGCCCGCCGGGTGCACAATGAACACCACAAGGCATCTGGCCCGCCAGGTGCACAATGAACACCACAAGGCATCTGGCCCGCCAGGTGCACAATGAACACCACAAGGCATCTGGCCCGCCAGGTGCACAATGAACACCACAAGACATCTGGCCTCCAGGTGCACAATGAACACCTCAAGACATCTGGCCCACCAGGTGCACAATGAACACCTCAAGACATCTGGCTCGCCAGGTGAACAATGATCACCTCAAGACATCTGGGCCGCAGGTGCACAATGATCACCTCAAGACATCTGGGCCGCAGGTGCACTATGAACACCTCAAACATCTGGCCCGCCAGGTGCACAATGAATACCTCAAGCCATCTGGCTCACCAGGTGCACATTGAAATTTGAACACAAATTTACTTTATCAAGTTCTGGAACGAAACTTATAAATTAAAGCGGCAAGATATCCGGCTGATAAATTTGAACCAAGTGATTTTCTGAGTTGTATAGATTAGTAAGTAAGTATAAACCTCTGATATATCGTAAAGTTCAATTAAATTGGATTATGATAATGAACTATTAATCTTATTATCCACAATACATTTGTTTTCTGATTCTGCCTTAAATCCAAAATATTTGTCTATCAAAATTTTAAAAGAGGTTATTGCAAGTTACATTTATTTAATGAAAATAGCAACATCAGACAAAAAAATGCACGATTTATCTTTATAACATTACAAACTGTATAAACTATGAATTACTTATGCTTATCTTACTTGTTTTGGTTGTTGTCTATATATTATTATTAAAATTGATTAAATTTCATGTTCAAATTTTAAATGTATGCAACACATCGTCTGTAGTAATCGTCTATTTAAATTTTAACCTGACATAGAAAACCACCCCTACAAGCTTCACATCCCAACCCACGTCAACTCGCTGCGCTCGTTACATCTTGGCTTGCGACTTTTGCAAACAAATATTAGTAAGTAAATTACAACAGGTAAATTCACAATATTTAATTTATTTACAGTATTTCACTCTAATTACTTGTGTTTCTACTAATTTATTAGTATAAAAACCCAATTAGTACAAAAACACTTAGCTTCTTTCAAATGTGTTCATTTCATATGTTTTTAATATTTAAGTTAATAATTATGTTTAACAGCTGAAGATTAATTAAATAAATACAATATCTGCATTAGATAACCATTGAAACCTTCAAGTCCAGTAGTATAGAGCCGGATGCAAATAAAGCTATGGTCGGATGCTTATATAATATTATCTTATGCTTATGTTCAATAAATCATAATATTATTATTAGAACACCTCATGTTTGTTTAACTCTAATTTATTATTTAGAGGACTTGTATTCTAATATTAACTAGTTTCATATTTAATTTAATTTAGTGTTGATTAAAAATAAACGTCCAGTAAATCAGATTGAACATATCTGCAACCGCTATCAACAATCTACTGGAAATTATTTGTTACTAATAATTTCATTGACCCACCCGCCCACCCATACACGTACAGTGGCATTGACGTTACACGTACAATGTACGTGTAACGTCAATTTATCATAATGAAAGATTTACCCTCCTTAATATTACAAAGACCATTATTGACATTCCAACAGCTGTTGAAATTGTATGAATATCATTATTTACATTTGAACAGCTGTTACTTAAAATCTCTCTCCGTGTTATTCTTTTGGCCGGAAAACGCACTTAGGAACTCCATATAACGCACTCCCATACCCTTCAGGGTGAATATATTTATCAATGAAGACCATAGTAAACAACTGCGAACACAGGCAACTTGTTGACAACTTAACGTTAAAATTGGTCGGGAAATAAGGGAGGAGTTACGTTAACATAAAACGGCTTCATAGGGATATGAATGTTTGAAATGTTATTTATTTTTTTTAAATTTTTTTATTGATGTAATGAAGTATTACTATGGTATATTTTATTATTTATTCTACTGTATATAACGAGTTGTAAATAGCATGGGAAACCCCTGTTTAATTCACGTTCCAACACGACCACTCACTACGTTTGTGTTACCTCACTCGAATAACTTCGTTATTCTAATCACATTGCACACTTTCATTGTTAAAAAATAACTTCTAATGGCAAGTTACACCGTCCTAAATTCTCAATTCAAATGGTGAAAGGTAATAAAGGCTATTATTGGCCAGAATCAGGATAGTAATTATGTACCTTATTTTAGTGCTTCATAAGAAAATATTTTAAAATCACTTTCTTAGTACGCATACAATATAAAAACATAAAATAACGACACTGCTTTATAAATTGATGATCAGCTATGATAGCCCTCCTAGAAGTTGGAGCAGAGAAGCGCGTATTTTTTGCACTATTTACATCCACAACAGTTAATGTCAAATAAATTACGTCTATAATGTGTCAAGTTACTTTTTTTTATTATTCCACTTCTTTGCTAGATACAATGCCAATGTGGTGAGTTGTATGCTCCTGTCATTAGGAGCGCTAGCGTCGCGATGGCTCCACATACTGTATGTTATTATACTGTGGTACACATCTACTGCCTATAAGGAATATTTGTGCCAAAGGAAATTTCATAGTCCAAATGTTTCTATCTTTTGATAAACTTTGATCAATCAGTGATATATATAAATTATAAATATAATTAATTATATTTATATAATTATTATATTATTATTATCGAGGTATTATAATTATATAATGATAGTTGTTGTAATTACAAACCGCAGTGACTACTTAAGTGTAGAAATGATCACTGTGTAGTACATGTCTTACTCTTCTCAGTTAAATAGGATTAAATAATAAAACGTAATAGCAGTTTTGTCGGTCTTAGTTGGTAAGCTCTTGTAACCATCAATTAGTTTTGCGGAAAGCCTAAATAAATTTACTATTGCATATTTTATTTACACATAGTCAAAAAACCATTTTTCATTGGCAAATAACTATTTAACAATGTACTGACATTCTGAGCAATTACTGCTTGGACCTAATACACAATAGGATTAAATTTCTTTTCAAAACAACTAAATGCAAAAAATACCTGAAATTCTAGAAAGTAAATGTTCTGTTCATTACATGCGAATAGGAACTGATAAACTCAGTTCCTGTATAACCATGGTTATACAGACATATCCCCGCCACTCTCTCATCTCAAAGGTGTGCAGAGTTCCAAAATTTCATTTGAATCGTATCTTATTAGCATCATTTGAAATCAAGTTGGTCACTTTCAACTCAATAGCTAATATCAAAGTAATTTTGGCCTATAAAAAGTGGTTAAGTTATATGAATCGTCCTTTTTGATGATTTTTTAAGGCTATAACAACATAACAAATCAACAAAGTATATTTAACTATTATTTAACACTCGTTTATATATTTAAAAAGTTGATATAACAGCTAAATTAAAGCCTATTAATTAAGTTCATAAGTTTTTATGTATGACAGGGCTACTTTGTCTAACCTTAACTGCAAGGATCAGAAATTTAAGCAAATTATTAATTGTGCACTATTTGATTCTTTGTTATGGACTCTATAAGACTGTTATACAATATGGAACCACCTTTCTATTTAAAAATGCACAATTACCAGTGGCCAATCAGATTATACTGATATTTAATTTCCTAGTCAGTCTTGCTTTTGGAAAGGTAACGACGCTCTCGGCTATCAGTCATAATAACACTGTTTATTATAAATACCTGAGGGCGTACTTGTCTACATTCTTAGTAGGCCTAATAGAGACGGATGCAAGGGTGCCTCTGGGAGGTGTCCTAATAACTTTGTTATTTCAATTATTTCAAAACAGTAAATAACGTATATTAATGAGGTCAATTTTACACAATTTGTTCTCCCTCATTAATGTGTTATTTAGCTGACTAACTGTTCTCGTTTATTTATTTAGTTTTGCAAAAATCTTAACATAATTCGTTTCCAATCAAGGGATAGTCAGTTAAAATATAAAATATTAGTTTTTAATTTTATAACACATCATAAATAGCGACGAGTTTATAAAAATATATATTTATCTTCAGAAAATATCAATACTTATTGAACTTTATATTTGCGTCTCTAGGCATAGTACCTGATTCGCATGATTGAACGCTAAATCAGTGAACAAATATTAAAATCGCATGTATATCCTGGAACACAAATCTATGGTTGGATTGCGTTTATTGTCAAACCATATCATGAATGTTTTGAACTGATTTTTTTTTATTTTCATACAAGTAATATGTACATTAAAAGTCTTGTAAGCAAAGCCAACTGTAGATTTATTATTAGTATTCATTAAAGTGTAATAGGCCTATATTAATTTATTAAATAATTATTTTATTACTTTTAACTTGAGATAATCATCAAATTCATTTAAAAACATATCAATCATGTAATTGTAGACACTGTAACATTACATATTCATGTAATACACAACTTTTATATTATTCTATTGCATAAAATATGTGTATACTGACTTATAGGTTGTATGTGGAATAAACAAAATTGTTTACAAGATTTTTTTAATGCAGGTGAGGAAACTGAAATTTTTGTATTATTGTCATATATTTATTTTACAAACCGAAACATCAAACTACTACTTTTAATCGGACAATCTTAGCTTTAAATTAATGGGTGCTCCAATAGTTTCGAGTTGTGAACATTTGATCTAGTTTTCATATTTACTGACATAACCTGAGATCAAGTTGTACCTTCATGAACAGTTCATCGACTGTTCAAGGTCAATTAAGATATTCTCAAGTAGCCGTAACTACAATAGCCATATCAGTTAAGGGAACTCCGAGACTATTTCTTCATACCCAGGCTGTGAATATCTGTAATTACTCGTGTTTCTTACCTGCAAGTTACATATTTTCCTTAAAGGATGCCAGCCATATGTTTACGAAACACTTAATCATTGAAGATTACCATAATTTAACTTATTTTCAGCGTAAATATCGTTGGATATCATTATGTGCTATCTAAACAAGGATAATGCATAAATAATATTTTCGATTAGCTCATGTTTATAATCATATTTATAAACGTGCCTAAATGCACGTTTCGTTTGGTTCTTTTGATAACCAGTAACAATACTTTGAGAGCCAATAGATAATTATTCCTAACCTGAAGATGGTTGGTTCATTCATGCTTGAATTTAGTTGAAGTAAATCAAACTAAATATAAATATTCATTCGATTCCTCGAATGCTATAAAATAGCCTAATTCCATTACGTAATAGATTTAAAAACGAAAGGATATAATAACTAAAATAAGTACTGTCATTAATAAAATAATGATGTATATTTTATTAATATATCCAGCTTTGAAACCTAAATATGATAATCTTTTATGCGTCATACCAGTAACATGCACAATAAATAATTGAAATAAATAAAAATATAATACAGGGTTGGGCAAACGTTTGGAGATGGTTTAGTAATTTTATTATTAATTAAAATATAAGAGTAAAACTTCCGTAATTAAATTGGAAACTAAAAACACATTTGTAACGTTCTTACTGACTCTCTACCTCCAATGGGGGACGGCCCACAAGGAGTCAGTAGATAACTTTAAATGTCGATAAGCATACGTCAATGTGCATACTATTTAAAAGGTCTTAATTAGTAGAACATCATACCACAAATTAGACCTCAAGTGGTTAATCCTAAACAAAATGGTGCCACTCGAAAGATTCAATCACAGAGCAAGTTTCAATACTGATCTTATTTACAAGTTTAAGAATGGCTATATTTTATTGTAGCCATATCAGATGAAGATACAAAACTTCACATGATTACTGTACACAAACATCTACTTTAAAATGTATTCAGTGTCCTGCTATTCATCTATGGAAAGGTCAACGAGGAATCAGTAACATTTTAAATATAAGTGTAGGTTGATATGCACATCGTTTTAAAGGTATGATCAAACAAAGAAGAATGCCACAAACTGCACTTCAAAAGCCTTATCCGTTACAAAATCGCCACGGTTCAATAATTTTGACTTCCACTTTGATATCGCCGAGGGACGCAGTGGAGGGCCTACGGAATGAGTCAACCACTAGACCATATAGCCCGGAGGGAGCGGTCCCTTCCTCGCTGCTATGTGGACTGTTTCTCCAGACCAGACTTCTGCATGCAGGTGACCTACACACATTTTATCTTAATTTCCCTCCCGGCCTGAACTTTATATCTTGATCCAAAAATATAAATAAGGCGTGCCAGTTTGGCCAGTTTGAGAGCTTTTATTTTTGGATTGGAAGGGAGGGGCACGATTTGAGAGAAATATTTTGTATGTATTTTATTTTAACTTATTAATTTTACTATTTTTTTTGCAGCACTTATTATTGAGTTGTTTTTTGGGCGATTCCCCTAATGTGGTTCTCGTGTAGTAATTATTTTTTATCCCATTAGTAGCCCCCCTGTCTCGACAGCAGGATTCGTTGGAATTATTAACTTAAACCTTTTGTATTTTCTTTAAATTGTATGTTTTAAAATAACCCAAAATCCTGAATATATTGTTCGTGTGGCCCCGGAGTTTACGCTGCCTGTTAGTTTGTTTCTGAAGTCATTATTAATTCATTGTTATTTTGTATTGTTATATTGTTAATGTAGATATTTATTCCTGTTTCGTTAGTTTTAAATTAATAGATTGTCACATATATTTTATAACTTATATTTAATTTTGATTAGCCTTAAATAATCTATTTTACCCTAAAAATAGCAACAGCCTAATAAGCCTAGTTCTCAATTACTTAAATTAAATTTGATTTTTCATTTTTTGCAATAAACTATATTTTTGCAGCAACTTGAATTGTTAGTTCTGTTTCCTCCTGAGTTCGGTGTCTTCGCACGCACCCTCGGTAGGCCCAGCATTAGATTTTACGAGGGTACAACTATTGTAAAAATATATAGCATTGCACTTAAACAGCATTGTAAAATGAAATAAATTATTAGGCCAATGTCCAGGAAATGTGTACCGTTGTATTTATCGTTAATTAAAAATTCATATAATTTCCATGTTCTTTTAACTTTCAAAAAAATCTTAAATTTAAAATGTTAAAACCATATTATAACATGATGCTCTTTTTAATATACTCTTGTTTTGTTGGTCGACATTTTTGTATTATCACATTAAGTCCTAAATCTGTATTTGGACTAAAAATATCCATGTGCTTTTTAAACAAATGTTAAACTAATGGAGAATGAACTTGACTCAGTTGTAATCAGCTAATTCAAAACACATTTCTTACAAAAAATTAACAGCTCAAACGACGTTCAGTAGTTAATTTGTTCAATGTTAGATGGGTTGTAATGTTTATAAAAAAACAGCGGGACTGTTCTATAGAGCTGTTCGCAAAATTAAAGATTGGCTTGTAGTTTATACTTAACTGTGATTGTTTGTTGGATTTAAAAAATACTAGCCAATGAATGTAATAGAAAACTCTCAAACATTCCAATTCAGCGCTTATTAACTATTTTTTTTGATATTGGCCATCATGATTTATTAATCTTTGTATAATAGGATAATCTTCTTAAGTGGATGCCATATACGGTTATCCATCTAACTAACTTCAACGGTTCCACCACACATGACACTTCCTCTTTGGCGGGGGAACTCGGTCTCTTCCTTTGTTGAAGACAAAGAGACTCCTAACATGTTTGAGACCGGAAAGCACTTATCACTGGTTTTATCACCAACGTTTTAAATATTGTTTTGGCTAATTTAACAAACAAAAAATTCTGTGAGAAGCATTATCGTTTCATATGAGATCATCTTTCAAGAGTTAAAAGAATGTACAACCGGTTAAAAAGAATAAAGGCTAATTAGTCATGGGATAACAGTGATGAAGCATCCTGCATCCTGCACTGTAGAGTCTGCTAACACGGCCTTGTGGAATATTACTGGGGATTAATGACCAAGGGGAGGAAGTGGTTGGAAACTTATATTATATTATGGAACAAAAAAACTATTGCAAAAATAATGTTTCATTCTGTAAAAGATTTTACACACTTTTTAGATGAATCAAGAAGTGAAATGAATTTAATGAAAATAAAACAAAATGTATTTGGTTTCTTATACTGGTTTTATTTCAAATTACAGTAATAAATGCTAACCGATGTAACTAACTATAAATTATTAACTTAAAGCCCTTTTATGTTAAAGTTATTCATTTCTTTTGTTTTTTGTTTTTTTTTCATTTTTATTTGTTTTTGAATATGTTCCTACATTTTTATATTTTAATTGTCTGTCGTTTCGTTAAGTGTTTTTATATCTTAAATATAAAATGTCTATATACGAATGAACCAAAAACACATTTATCCATTTCATTGATATTTTGCAAAACATTATAAATCTATAACAGTTACATGATAAACGACCGCTACTACCATCAACTAATACTTTTAAAAGTAAGTTGATTTAGTAAATAAAATACAACTGAAATTAATAAAATAATATAACATGGTAAAAGTTTGAACTATGATTCTCCTAGGGAAAGTAAAATATTACTTACTGAGCAAATACAAATTTTTAACCGCACTAATTGTCAAAATAAAACAGTTGAATTAAACCGAAACTACATTTTATTGTCATTGCCAACTTTAAGTTATCTATTGCTCTTACACCTCTTGCTAATAACTTTTTGAGGGGAAAACTAAAAAAAACTAAAAAATATTTACTACTCAATATCAGTTTATATACAGTATAACAATATATGTCATAGTGTTCAGTGATTATCATAGGTCACATATGTGATGTTGACATATAAATAAATTAAGTAATAATAATAATGAATGAATGTATAAATGTCACTCAACTTTGATAATGTCGATCTCCAAAACCACGAAACTTAATTACTGATCAAAATATTACTAAAAATTATAATAATTGTTGACAATAAAACAAAATTTAACCATCAAATGTGACAATCAACAATCTATATGCATGACAAAATACTATACACTCTATCAAAACCATTGTTTCAACGCTTTTGTATGTCCCTCAAGTGTAAATATTCAACCAAACCATTCACCCTTATCCATCCTAATCCATGATCCAACCCCCAACCTAATTATGTTCATCATCATGAGATTAACTAAATGTTGAGACATCTATTGTCTCCTTGATTATATCTCCTTTGAAATTAGTTTCCACTGATGCAGTTCTGAGACGTGTTAAAGTGTATTGAATGCCATAGTAATGTAGAGGATATCGGTACAGTAACTGGCAGTCTATCCTACTTTCAGCTGTGAGCTAGCATTACATACTAGCTGATTAAGTCTTTCTATGAGGAAAAACGTTCATGTACAATCTTAGTCTCAATTATATAAAATGTACAAGAACGTAAGTGATCACTTACAACATAAACTGCACCACTTAAAGCTAAAACTGCGCCACTTCCAACATAAAATATATCACTTCCAAAATAAGTCGTATCGCTAACATAAACTGCACGGCTTCTAACATAAACCACATCACTTCTAACACAAACTGTACCACTTTCAAGATTAACTTCACCACTTTCAACATGAACTGCGCCACTTACAACATAAACTGTACTACTACCAAAATAAACTGTATCTCTTCCAATATAAACTACATTGGCTCCATCTCAAAATGCCAATGATGATGAGCTTCTTGGATGCTCAACAGTCTTCATTTTATATTTATTTAAGAATTTATCATAACAACTTTTGTGACCTGATGTCAAGTCGACTGTATTTATCTTGTTTTTTCCTCTGTGACATTTGACAAGGCTTATTATTGGTAATACGTCACTAAACTCACTGGCTAAGAGTTGGAAAATAGTTACTGGCTTGACATTTGTCTGAGAGATTGTAAGCTGTGTGTGAAGTGTGGTAGAGCCTTGTCTACGCTATAGGCTCTATTGCACAACTCACCCACCCTTACACGTATAGTGGTATTGGCCCACCCGCCCACCCGTACATGTACACTTGTATTGACCCACCCGCCCACCCATACACATATAGTGTTACTGGCCCACCCACCCACGCATACACGTACAGTGTAACAATACAGGCTCTATCAATAATTTTATATAATTGAGATCTACCAGATAACATGTGAAATATCCCATGTTATCTGGTATCTTACAGGGATGACATCTTGGGCCTATGCTATTTAGTTTTCATTAATGA
Organism: Stictocephala bisonia; assembly: GCA_035578905.1. Taxonomy (NCBI): domain Eukaryota; kingdom Metazoa; phylum Arthropoda; class Insecta; order Hemiptera; family Membracidae; genus Stictocephala; species Stictocephala bisonia. Next base: position 2,250,607 of record JAQJVL010000073.1, on the reverse strand, counting down.
CGTCAACAATGTTCTTTCGGGGAACAGTAACTTGTTAACAATGATAAGATCTCTCCTCAGCAGTATCTTTCAGAATTGTACGCTGTAATGATAATTCAATGAAACCTAATATGTCTCAAGTGAATGCCTCTGTTCGAGTATCCCGAAGAATGATGATGATGTTGGGTGAGTGAGAAAGGAATCGGCTTGCCTCCATTATCAGTGCTGTTTTACCATTGTTGAGGCAATGCTACAAAGCGAGGACGCGTAGAACACAGATTCATGTAGAGATATGCATGACTGACCCTAAATACAGTATTTTAGCCCCAAATGGAACTCAGGACACGCGGCCTGACATGAAATTATCCTAGAAGGTTCCGGCCTGGATCCCGCGGCTCGTAGGGGGTTTGAGGATATAAATGCACAATGTGCATAAATGCATTTTCCCTACGTTTATTAGTGGACGAATGGGCTAATATCACACTACGTAAATATTAGCAGGTGGGTCAATGTTACCCATACTATACGTGTTGGAGCGTAGAATATTTCACACGACAACCTTTTATAAACATGATATCTTTGATTATCATGTTAAGGGAAACATAATTCTGAATATAACCATCCAGACTAAGGATTCGGGAGTTATCTTGTCCTTTACACTCAGTCCCCACTATTACGCCTAAAGTTTACCACAATGGTTTTGCAATATTACAAAGGGTGGGTGTGAGGCTTTTTCTCTCAACGTTGCTGTCCTTCTAAAGGCAGATTATGTTAAATTACATAATGTGGGAATCTGGTCTGATTTGTTTTATTTCGTTAAACCATGTGTTAATGATTTTTTACAATTGTTGCTGACTTATACCTTTTATCTGAAAAGTAATATGTTGATATTTTTAATGCACTACTTGGTATTTAGTTGTTTCTTGTTACCATTGTTGTTATTTTTTCTTAACTATTGCTTCTTTTTATCTGTTATCCAAACGGTTCTGATGTGATATTTCTCCTGTTTTGTTTCTTCCATTGAATTCGCAACAAATTTATAATAATTAAATTCTTAAGTCCTCTTTATGATCAGGGTCTATGTTATTTATTATAGCAGTTTCAGTTATTTTGAATGTAGCTTGTTTGTAATTGTATTAGTGTTGTGTACCGTTGGAAAAAATAAACTACGTTTTATTTGATGATGTATCAAGTGTCCACCGTAATAGACAAAATGGCCAGTAGCCGTCTCTCGATTTAAAAATGTCGTCAAAACAGAAATTACTAAGTGGCTGCTATCACAGTTTCACTAATATTATCCAATTATTTCAGGAGATATTGTACAGTATTAAATAATGTTATCTAAAGATTTACATCTTATTACAAAGAATGAGAATTGACTATCCAACAACACTACAAATTTTATTCAAATCATTATCACTGAAAATGTATCACGCCTTATTCTGCAAATACGCTTGATTTCGAATGACATCGGCTGTCGGCTGAAATGGCCTTCCCAACCACCTACAATCAGATGAGCGAAAATGGCTCAACCTACTGCCTTAGACTGACTTGTGTTCAAATCACAATGGCCATGGTTGAAGTGGGTCCTTGGTGACGATTCTTCCACCTACCTAGAGTTGCGCCAGTCCATCTGCAGATGTCCACCAACCTAATAAATAGGTCTTCAGTTCCAAATATTTGTCCAGCAACTAATATCTTCTTATATCTTAAATAAAATATAAACATTTAATATTACAATACTTAAATTTAACTCCATGATCAATGTATGGTACTTAAAGAGTTTGTTCTAAGATTAATTTGGTGATTATGTCAAATTATAGCATAATTTTTACCTATTGATGAACTATATTTTTTGTTTTATGTTGCAACATTGTTAAACATTCATATTATTCTAGGTACACCTAAAAGAATATGAATACAACAGTTTTTTTAAGGTAAATAGTAGTTAATTTGTTTAAATAACGAAGGACACGACATTATAATTGTATTTTGAAATAATAATGACATTACTGTAGTGATTTTTAAATTTGTCAACCAGGAACAATAGTTTTAGTTTAATGTTTTTACTTTGCGTTTTTCAGCAACGCATAAACTTGTTAATTTCAGATGGAGTTGATATTAGTATTCTTCGTTTTGTTTTACATTTTTACAAAATTACCAATAAAAACACTTTTTACTAGACCTTTCGTTAGAAATGCAAATTTAGCAGACAATCAACATCAGCAGGCAACGCAAATTTAATTTTTTTTTTTTTTTTTAGCTATAAAAAGCAATATCATCAAAAACAAAATAAATTTGCGTTACCTGATGATGGCGAAAGGCCTAGTAAAAAGTGTTTTTTATTCGTGAGTTTTAAACATTTTTAAACAAAACACATAAACTAATGAAAAAGTACAAATGTTTTTAATTTAACGAGTATGATGTACACTAAGAACAGTTTTGAGATATGGTATATTATTTTGTAAATATCATAATCAATATTTACGAGTCATTTTCAATATGTTTAGTTCTCCTAAATAATTTGTTTTTATAAATCCTCATTATTGAAGAGATTAAAAAAAATCTTTGCTCGTAGAAGGTTAATAAAACGATCAAAATATTCTATTACTAATTTTACCTCCTTTTAGATAGTAAAAACAGGTATGTCTAAAACATATTTCAGCATCGGTAACAAAAGAAGAAGTATTATCAACATTTTTAAAGAAAATCTAGTATTTTACTTGTTATTTGACTTAATCGATTAAGGAATTAAAAACATTCATTGAGAACAAAATAAACAGAGCCAAACAGAATTTCCTATTATAATAACAAATGCACACGTTCATACATTTAATAAATGTATTAAACATAGTGTACAAGGTTCGTCAAGAACCATCTAATGTTGTTTACATGTATCAGATCGGGACAATCCATGGTTTTGACATGGGGTAGACAGGTATTATGGCTTGTAAGTTGAATACCTCTTGGCATATAGAATATGAATGACCATGGATTGATGGTTTACCTGAGATGGAGAATTGTCGCAACTCGGGCACTTGTTTGGGGGAACCTTCGGACACCGATACTACAGTAATTAATTATCACATCTCGTTAATAATCATTAAACACATTAGAAAATCAGAGGATGTCATATAGGACTAATAGTACAGTACTTTTTTTAAATATAAAAAATGCTTGAAAACTAATATTAAAAAAAATAGTTTACATACTTTAAAAAACTTACTCGCAATAAGTTCTTCCCAACTGCTCCTTGTTAAAATCGGGGTGGTTTTTTACGACAAACGCAGAGAGGAAGCCTGATTTTTAGATTGCTGGTAAGCCGTGTGATCGACACCACAATAAAGATAATATATGTAGTAGTTATCCTATATAATAACGACTTTCTTAGATCCATTTAGATAGGGTGACACAGTCATCAAACAGGATGTTTTTATTGTTATTTTCTATATTTCCCATCATTAGTGCTCAAAAAAACCAAATGTTTAACCTATTTTTAACTGTATCAAACTAATGCAAAAAGGATTTACTTATAAAATTTAACCAAATAAATGTTACATAACTTTGTTGGATTACATGCACCTTTCTGCTTAGGCGTTCATTATAAGAAAACAAATTTACACTGTGATAACATTATTGTTTATTAAAGTCCTTATAATACAACATTCCCCAAATCCTTAGTCACCACTGGGAAGTCAAAGCATCCCCAGACAACCCTATAGAAGGAATGCAATTTTACTGTCAGCGGGCCAAAAAATGCTTTTCAATTTCAACTGTTTGGTTCATTGTTATTATCATAATGAGTTATAGTAAACACTTTATGGTAATTTAAGATCCATTCTAGTGGATCATAAGTTGAAATTATGAGTTTTTTAATGTAAAACTATCAAGAATTATATTTAAAGTTCCATATAATTAACCGTTAAAAAGTATTAAAATACTCAGTTCTTACAAAAATATTCTTATGGTCCTCTATAATAGTTCTTCGCCTTTAAAATGACTCTTCAAATGTTACGATACGGTCACTATTACGAACCGAGTCGTTGATATATAAAGCCATGTTTTCGCGGAGGGATACGGCCACTTTGAGGCACAAAGCATTAAGTTTTGGTAATCGCAGATCCTCTTCTTACTGCTAGAGGTGTCCCATGCTAAACACTTACAATCCCTATATTTTATATGAATTCGTTACAATAATGGTAGTAGCATAACTTTTAGGGGGGGAAATAAATTCAAAATAGTTTTGTTTTGTGAAAAAATGTATGAAGAAGGACACACTCTACTTGTATGACTCTAGTAATGTAAAATATCTTGGATAGCTCTAATACGGCCGTCAATTAATTAATACCAATCCCACCTCACACCTATTTTACCTATAAAATAATGCTTCCATCAAATGAATACATAGATATAACAGTGACGTATCAACTCTTACCCACCATTGTGTACAATGGTCCGTTCGCCTAAACAACGACTGGTCATACCGTCAGGACGTTTACATAAAGTTCATAGGATTCTATGTCTATAGTGTTACAAATATATTCATAATTTTGAACCAACATTGCATTGGTGAGTATTTTAACTACATTAAAACGCTGTTCTATATTTTATTTAGGACATAAAAGAAAACTTTATTCTCAAATTCATTTTGATTTTGAATAGCTATTTTTTCACACTCTCGTTTCACACTTGGTTAGGTCTAAGAGAGGACTATGTAGTCCTAACTTCACCATTTGTATATACAATAAGGACAATTTTTATTGCATTCATTTCATTTCAGTGCTTTTGGATTCGTGGTTGTTGATACATCTATTTATATTGTAGGATGTTTCAAACATTATTATTTTGTATTGTGTGTTTAGATAGTAAACATGTATGTTGTACGTTGTGTTATCACTGAACACGATAATTATGCTAGGGAATGTTCCCTTAGTATTCACCAGGAGGGCAGTGTTGTCGAATTAATGTCAAGATAAAAGTTGTTGCGTGTTTTTTCCCAAATCTGTGTTAGTATTGTAATTTTATTTCATATTTTCTTCTAATATTATAAAATTATTGCAACAACAACAAATCTGTGGCCCAAACCTGTTATATTATTTTAAATTTACAGTACGCAGATTAAAAAATACCATTAGAAGGGTAACTTAATTATTCACTATTTAACTAAAATATATAATTCTTGGTTTTTATAAACCGTACTTTAATATGGGAGTATTTTATCTCAATTGGAGTTGCCACTATGCTATATATTGTATTTATAAAGTTATTTGTTGTCATTGGTTTGTTCATGGTTGTAAAAGTTGTTGGAGATTTCTGAGACAGTTTTATCAATCACGTTGTATATTCTTTGTTTCAAATGTGTTAGTATTTAAATTTATTAAGAAAACAATTACATAGTTAACTTAATAAATCAATAAGAAAATTACAAAACACTACGCTGTAAACAAAAAGAAATCATTTATGTCTTCATATTAAGATATATGTAAACCAATAAAATTAATAATTTTTTAATTAAATTTTTGGTCTTCTTATAAGTAATAAATGAGTTGAGGAAACATTTGAAATGTTCTTTATAGAGATTTCGCTACCTAAAATGATTAGTTTGGTATTTCTAGATACATAGCTTATTAAGAAACCGTGTTATTTGTTTTCTTAAAATATTGGGAATATAGTGGAAAATGCATTAACCAATCAAACGTTTGTTAAATGTAGCCAACTATTTTCTATAAATAACGTCTGTCCTTGATTTTGAGTTGAAATTTGTACAATTATTATTTTTTTATAGAGTAAATTAATCAATGAAAACTCCATTGTTTTACTATAAGTGAGCGTTAGTGCTTTTGTACAATATTTTTGGGGCGGGGCTGGAGGGGACCAAAGGTTAAAAAGTAGTGGGGACACGTTGTATGTGTATGTTAGTGAGGCAGGCTCTGCTACTCCTAGTGACGATAAAATCTAGAATTAAGTTCCTTGGATCGCTTAACTGCGCTCCCGAATGAACACCCTTATATCTGGAAAAGTTGTTTAGTACTTGAAAAGTGCCTTCACAACTTAAAACCAGCCAGGCTATGCTGAGTCATCCTTTCATTAATTAATTTAGAATTTCCTTATATGTAAAATGCTTTCCAAGAATTATATTTGTTTTGGCAGTTTATTTTTTGAGAGATGTTTCGTATGAGTAGTTGTCAGCAGGTAGGATCACACAATCTAACTACATCTCGACTTATCTTCACACGGAGCCACCTCGTTAGGTAATGTGAGGCATGTATTATATCACATAGTAGGTGTAGGGTTATATATAGCAACGGAACCTGTTACAGGCAGAGACCTTGCAGGTACCGGTTGTATGTTTGTGACATGGTGGCCTTCTGAACGAGAAATATTACCATTGTATGGACAGCTTGTTACATAAATCTCTGTACAATGCTCTAAGCCTAAGCCACAACACGGTCTGATGACTGTTTTCTTTGATAAGGCTACATACATACATAGTTCTACTGTATTGATATCCAACTGCAGGATTCTGGCCTATTGTTTTGTTGATCATCAGCTGTTCTTTGAAAACAAAGACATTAAATTAATGGCTTAATTGAATTTGACAATGTAATTGAAGTCATCTTAGCTTAGTAGTCAAAGCCGTATATTTATATGCGAAATACCACTGACTAACTAACAACTAAATGACTCATCATAACATTTTCTAATTTTTACACGAATTAAAAGTTTTGAGGAAGTAAATGTATTCATCATAGGGGTGCACTTATAAGGATTGTTTTCAAATTTCATCCGTAAAGAGTAAAGTCCTTAAAAGGTCAATTTTCTCCCGCAAGAAGTTAATTAGCTATATATTAAAATTTAAATACAAAAAACCATTACTGATCGACTAAATATGTCTTATTATTTGTTCGATTACTTTATACAGAGTACAGCTAACCTACTTATGTCAAGGGTGTTCGGCTGGGCGCCCAGTTCAGCATTCTAAAGGAATGTTGTTCGTGATTTTATCGCAACTGACGCTAAGCGTAGTATAGATGCTCACTTAACCAAAAAACAAGCAATGTATTCCCCTCTCCTCTCTGCCCATATTAGCCCCCACCTGCCCCACCCCACAAATTCGACAGAAGGACATAACTCCCTTATTTATAATAAACTCTTGTAATGAATTTCATATATATTAGTAATATACTTTTTTACCTACAAATTACTGTGCAAATTTCAACTCAAAATCTGAACAAATATCATTTATACAAAACTAATTGGTAACACTTAATATATATACTACATAATAGGTTTGTTAGTACCTTTTGTCCACTATATAATGTTGATAAAATATATCACACGGTTTTTTTCATGGGTTATGCACTAAAAAGGCTAAATTAGTCACCTTAGGCAGCCAAAGAAATTTTTTTAATTTTTTTCCGTAACACGTGTATTACTTACATGGATATTAACGATTTCATTTTTTAAATTCAAAAATAATTTTTGATCGAACACCTTAATGTAATCACTAGTCACAGACCTGCACTGAAGGCCGAGGTGTCTCGAGCGCAGTGAGTGTAACTTACATCAAAACGGCATTACAGGGGCCCAGTGGTGAGGTGTCATGGCGTAAGTATCTCTGAGTATAGGATATCGTGCATAAATTACAAATAAAGCCACCTGACAACAATAAATAAATACTATAAAAGATGTCAATATTTATTTATTTTTTTAAATGTTTTTCCATCTAGAAATGTAACAATTTAAATGCATCTTATTTCAATTAAAATATAGACAGATAATTCTTTATACACTAAGTTTCAGCTAGAACCCAGCAGAGAATTTAAGAACGATACACGTGAACACGCAATGTGTCTGTTTGGTAAACACCAAGCCTCCTTCAATAAAGTGTCAAACACATCAGAGTGTGTGAGTAGGTCATAGAGTATTTGAAGGCACTTCGTATCATAATAAACGGAAGCTTTTTTTAAGTGAAAATTGAAATCAACGTTTTGTATAAACTTATACTAAACACAACAAGAACATTAATAGTCTGAAACAGCAATATAATATTATGCATATAGTGAAGTATATTCTTCGAATCATTTGCGTCCTCAACTCTTTTACTCCAATGTAAGCATATCAATGCCAGTCACTTACATTTTTTAGCAGTTATTTTTTGTATAAAGAAAAGGAAGAAAGGAAACTAATTGTCTTTGAAAATAAGATCCTCAGAATAATTTATGGGTCAATTTTTGAAGAAGGAGAGTGGAGGAGGAGACAACAGGGAGTTGAGAGAACTTTACAGGGACCCGGATGTAGTTTGTGAATTTAAATGCAGACCGATTAGATGGGCTGGACATGTTTTAAGAAGAGAGGAGAATCATAATTTGAAACAAGTTATTATGAGGAATCCCGAAGGAAGAAGACCGAGAGGAAGACCACGGCAAAAGTGGTGGAAACAAGTGAAGGGAGACCTGGAGCGATTGGGAGTGACCGAGGAAGACGCGGAAGATAGAGACAGATGGAGGGGCTTTGTTGGTGCGGCCAAATATCTTCTTAGATATGTGTGGCCATGGGAGTGAGAAAGTAAGTAAGTAAGAGTATTTTTTTATATATTCTATTATTACCCTCTGATCTGAATACTTTTATCTGTCAAAATGTTGGTCAGTTCCTTTTGCACCTTAATACACTTTTAAAAATCACCATTTTGAACCAAATACAAAATTATTTTTCTAATAAAGATGTACGAGAACATTGTTTGGTTCTAATATAAAATGTTAAAAAGAGACGCGTTGCTGAAATCATCTTGAGTGGTTAACACAGTCACGATTCAATGGCATTTTTTTTTTTTTTTTATGTAAAATGTCACACAATGGCAACATTTTGCAAAATGGTACTTGTTTTAACGGAATTTCATTTAAAACGTTTGCAAGATATACAGTGTTAGTAAAAATGGGATTTTTTTATGAATGATGGAATTTGAAATTAACAATATATCTTCAAAACCAAAACAAAAATAAGGTGCTAAAATGTTTTTTTTTTTTATATTTTGTTTTAGGCAATCTCAATGTAGCAGCTCCGGTTTCTGCTATATTCCGATATACTACTATACCACTCTAGCATGGACTCACCTGCAATATTGAACAAATGGTATATAAAGACCCTCCCACTCACCCAAGACACACGTACGATATTGAGCGTAGACAGTAATTAAGGACTTTGCACTCACCTGTAATATAGAACAAATGGTATATAAAGACCCTCCCACTCACCCAAGACATACGTACGATATTGAGCGTAGACACAGTTACAGTGTCTATAAGTGTATTGAACCCAGTCAATACTAGTGTATTTGTATGGGTGGGTGGGTGGGTCAATGCCACTGTACGTGTATGGGTGGGTGGGTGGGGGGTATTAAGGACTTTTACACTCACCTGCAATATTGAACAAACAGATATAAAGCCCCTCCAACCAACCAGGACACACGTATGCTATTGAACGTGGACAGAAAGTAAATACCATGCACTTACCTCTTATATTGACTTAAAAGTTATTAACTCAGTACTTTTACAAGCACCTGAAGAACTTGATCATTGGGATAGCAAAGGAACAACACAAAATACACGATTGTGAAGAGATTCCACATTGGAACCCATTATTTTTAATATTGGGAAAAAGGTTTGATATAACCTCAATACAGCTTTGGCATTTATAAACTGAACAAGAGGAGGATATTGATATTAAATAAACCTAGAAGAGTATTTCTAAAATTATATCTACATGAATATCACCGAGATGCTAATAACAACGTACATTCCTCTCAGTTGGGAGAAGTGTGGCCAGTGACAAGGGAGACCCACTCACCACCCAACCACTCTCAGCATCTCCTCCAGACATTTGTTATGTTTAGGCTATGTTGTGAACTTCTTCCTGACGGCAACTGCATAAGCCACCGCAGTGAAGAAAGCGAGCCAGACGATTGTGTTGCAGAAGCCGTAGGCGACCACGGGGTTGGACAGACCCCAGTTCTTCTCCGCGATGGCTCTGTACGCCTCCACTGCGGGCTGGATCGGAGATACGGACACGACAGCCCGGATCGACCAGTGCATGCCTTGGTACGGCCACACGATACCTGAACATGACACTTGTCAAAAACACTTCAACACAAGGTTCGTATGGAAAACATATGGTGAAATTAACCGAATTCTTTATTATAAAAATAAACTAAATCAGATTTAAATCTATATCTAACATATACATGCCAAATACCTCTGACTCACTCCTCACGAAACCTCAATAACCACCGAACGGATTTAAACGACATTTTAAGCTTGTTAGCTTTAGTATCGAAAGGACTCACTAAGAAAGGATTTTTCGAATTTCCATTCCAAAGGGCTACAAATGGCCCCTCAAAATTTCCTTTTCTCCATAAGAACAACATTAGGTTGATTTTAGTAAATCAATAACAGCTGTTTTGTTAATAAAAAACATTTTTATGTAGTATATGTGACATTATACTACTGATACGAGTTTATCTTTACCGTTAAACAAAACAAAAAAGTGAAATGAACACGTTTGAAATAGGCCTAGTAATACCATTGGGTATTTTTACTATTAAATAGGTAGCAACGCAAGTAGTGTGGTTGAGATTCTGTAAATAAATTTAATGTTCAATTTTACTTTATACAGTTAATCTACTTATTTATAGTCAAAAGTTACACGCCGAGACCGAAAGCCAAGGTGTATCGAGCGCAGCGAGAGCCGGGGTTGGCACGCAAAGCGTGCAGGGGTGTCCCCTAGTATTCTATAATCAAATTATGAATTAGATTTATTCAGGCTTTCTTCGGACCTCTTCAATTACGTGTCAGCTTTCTAATACATTTCGCTATAGGGACAAAGACAAATAACTTTATACTGTATATCTACACAGAGGGATAATTGGCGAAAATATCTCGCAAATTTTGACCGAATAGTCGGTTTTTGACGGTTTCGCAAATTTTGACCGCTGGGTTATTGTCGGTCGGGTCATAGTTCACTTAGGTTAGTAAGTACGTTATACTACTTTCTGTTTGGTCAGATAAGTTATATTAAGTTAGCCATGTTTTGAAACTTGGTGTTTAATTAAGTAAAAAAACAATTATTTTTATCGTATTTTATACCTATTTAACTTCTATCAACCTCGAATATTAGAATAGCAGTTAGTTGTGATTGACAGAATCAATATTTAACATAAAGAAACATATTACGTGTAAAACTAAACTATCTACTTTTAAACATCCATTAGCATTACCTATGACGTAAAAATAATGCTAATTGTTCCAAAAATAGGCAAGGAAATAACTAATACATCATATTAATGCTTGGTATTTTACTAAAAAAAATTAAAAGAGCAAATACAAAAGGAGAGTTTAGTGCATATTTTTTTAAACTATGTCTTATTTAAATTTTTTTTATATATTCTCAATCAGTATGTGGATGTTAGAGATTTAAAATTACTGATGTTTCTTATATATTTTTACTCGAGTAAATATATATTTGTTACAAATAACGGAACCAGTATGATGTGAGCTAATGTGATGATGTGAGCTACTTATAAAAACGCTGTCATTCTAGATTATGGACTTAGTGGTCCCGTAACAAAACATCTCGAATGTTTTGACTCTTAAAGTTTTGCGAGGTTTGCAGATTTCTGAGGATATATTTCTCCCTAACACAGATAAGCAGTAGGTACAGTTTTGGTAAACGCTGGTAAACAACTGACGACGTTACATATTCGACATTAAATGCATCAGGCTTTGGATTTTCAACGCTTCACTACTTTCAAAACTCAAAAGGTTGTATCAATTTACTACCTCTGTGCAATACCTCTATAATCAACAGAGTATCCTTCAACATAATATGAGTGCATATTTACATTGAATTCATGTCCAAACGTGCGTGTCATGTCACATATCTTGGGTCAATGAGAAATACTGTCACCTGGACTGTTACCACAATACATATTCTATAAGTTGTAATTCTCACTAAAATAATATTAGATACAACGTACTTATTTAAATATACCAAGTAAAAAAAAAGTCGATCAGTTGAAGAAACAGCTTCTTACAGATATTTTTTATATAATCAGTTACACTATTTATTGTTTTTCTTTGTATAATTTATTAATAACGTGTTATTATGTTTCTTGTATTGTTTTTTATGTTTATGTTTTTATTATTATGTTTTGTTTATGATGTATTATTTAAGAAGATAATACATTATATCGCAGTCTATAAGCATGTAAATTCTTAAAAGATTTCTACATTGATATTGATTATTTCAGAAAAACATTACCGTATTTTTAAATCTAGGATAAGGTACAAAGTTGCCCCTGAATACAACTTGATGAAACGTTATGTTAGTTTTAAGAAAACACCCATACTGTACACGTTATGTAGACTGAGCCATTCACCAACCCATATACGTTTGTAGTATTTACCCACCCATCCACTCATTGGCAAACAGTAGTAGTGATCCATCCACCCACCAATAGACGTACTGTCGTACAGTGACCACTGTACGTGCTTGGATGGGCGTGAATCATCACCACTGTTTGTATGTTTAGTTGGGAGGGTCACACTACTGTATGAGTAGAGTGGGTTAAAGGATAAAGCAAGATTTTTATTTATTTATTTTTTTTATTCAATACTACTGTACGAGTATGGATGGGTGGATCATTAACACAGTTGGTATGGTTTATAATTGCTGTACGTGTATGGGTGGGTTAATATCTGTTATTTCATGGGTGTGAGAGTGTGCATAAACGTACCACTGTAACTTACCAAAGAATGCCCACCCAATAGATACTGACTGAATATAATTGACTGCATAATGGCTCATTGGACAAGGCTTCGGACTGCGGAGATTCATTTCAAGGTTCAAATCCTCACCTGAGCTATATTTATTTTAACCCTTGTTTATATTGAAATAGTTTTTTTTTTTTTTTACTATCGGAAAAAGTCTATAATGTTCACAGGTTATGAAGTTTTTTTTTAAGTTCCAAGGGATTTTAATGGTTTTTTTATAAGGAGTTAACAATAATCTTGAGAAAAGCTTTCAATTTGTCAAATAACACAAGGAGACAAGAAATATTTTGCAACGTAATACATCAGGAGCGACTTATGAAATGAAATGAAATGATATGCGTCTCTATTTAACCAGGCGAAGTTGGGACTAGAAAGTCCCTTCTTCCACTTAACCTGATACAAAAATAATTACAATTATAACAGTTTTGTTTTTAAATACAGTAATTGCAACTGAATAAAAGTAACAATAACTATTATAATACAAAAAAAACTATTTCGAAGTAAATAATATTAATAACCATAGTTAAATGATATATGTAATTACAAGTATAAAATAAATTAACAGACTTAGAAATAAAAATAAGATTATGAAATTCCACTTACACCCTCACACACGCTCTCTTCAACTGGATCACACCCTCATTCACACATATATTATGACACTTATGGCTGACTTTGTAGGACCTGAATCCTTCCTTTATTGATACTCGCCAAAATCCAAATCCAAGACGACGGTTTGTGAGTAAACTAACGGTATTCCTTAATTTATGCTTCCTTAATATTTGATATTTACTTTATCGAACTTTTTATTTGCTAAATTTAATTGTTAGTTAAACCTTTCAGAATGTATTAAATTATGTAATTGCCTACATTAAGTACTATATCTAAGAATAGTTTTATAGGTCACGGGTACTTTTATTTAATAGTTTCAGAGTACAAAACATAAAATATATAACCAATCATGACTTTTCAACGGCTAGTTATGTATGTACATAGTTAACTCAATTTATATAATAAAAATAAGTGTTAGTTTTAAACTAGTTTTTGTGTATTTATAGATAATAATTCTAAACTAGTAGTTATTATATATCAATTAAGATTTTATATGAATATCATCAGTAAACTAAACAGGGATATAAAGTGGCTAACTTTACCGTAATGTGATAAGCTATTCTTGTATGTAGTTAGTTACGTATCCGTATTGGAGAGAATAAATAGCCAGAAGACTCGTATATATTGGTAGACCCTGTATGTAGTATACATGGATAACTGTACCGCAATGTAATTAGCTATTCTTGTATGTAGTTAGTTACGTATCCGTATTGGAGAGAATAAATAGCCAGAAGACTCCTATATATTGGTAGACCCTGTATGTAGTATACATGGATAACTGTACCGCAATGTAATTAGCTATTCTTGTATATAGTTAGTTACGTATCCGTATTGGAGAGAATAAATGGCCAGAAGACTCCTATATATTGGTAGACCCTGTATGTAGTATACATGGATAACTGTACCGCAATGTGATAAGCTATTATTGTATGTAGTTAGTTACGTATCCGTATTGGAGGGAATAAATAGCCAGAAGACTCCTATACAATATTGGTAAACCTTGTGTATAGTATACATGGATAACTGTACCGCAATGTGATAAGCTATTATTGTATGTAGTTAGTTACGTATCCGTATTGGAGAGAATAAATAGCCAGAAGACTCCTATATATTGGTATACACTGTATGTAGTATACATGGCTAACTGTACCGCAATGTGATAAGCTATTATTGTATGTAGTTAGTTACGTATTCGTATTGGAGAGAATAAATAGTCAGAAGACTCCTATATATTGGTATAAACTGTATGTAGTATACATGGCTAACTGTATCGCAATGTGATAAGCTATTATTGTATGTAGTTAGTTACGTATCCGTATTGGAGAGAATAAATAGCCAGAAGACTCGTATATATTGGTAGACCTTGTGTATAGTATACATGGCTAACTGTACCGCAATGTGATAAGCTATTATTGTATGTAGTTAGTTATGAATCTGTGTTGGAGAGAATAAATAGCCAGAAGACTGGTATATATTGGTAAACCTTGTGTATAGTATACATGGCTAACTGTACCGCAATGTGATAAGCTATTACTGTAAGTAGTTAGTTATCTATCTGTGTTAGAGAATATAAATAGCCAGAAGACTCGTATCTATTGGTAAACCTTGTATATAGTATACATGGCTAACTGTACCGCAATGTGATAAGCTATTATTGTATGTAGTTAGTTATGAATCTGTGTTGGAGAGAATAAATAGCCAGAAGACTCGTATATATTGGTAAACCTTGTGTATAGTATACATGGCTAACTGTACCGCAATGTGATAAGCTATTACTGTAAGTAGTTAGTTATCTATCTGTGTTAGAGAATATAAATAGCCAGAAGACTCGTATCTATTGGTAAACCTTGTATATAGTATACATGGCTAACTGTACCGCAATGTGATAAGCTATTATTGTATGTAGTTAGTTATGTATCTGTGTTGGGGAGAATAAATAGCCCGAAGACTCCTATATATTGGTAGACCCTGTATGTAGTATACATGGCTAACTGTACCGCAATGTGATAAGCTATTATTGTATGTAGTTAGTTATGTATCTGTGTTGGAGAGAATAAATAGCCAGAAGACGCGTATATATTGGTAGACCTTGTATATAGTATACATGGCTAACTGTACCGCAATGTGATAAGCTATTATTGTATGTAGTTAGTTATGTATCTGTGTTTAGGAGAATAAATAGCCCGAAGACTCTTATATATTGGTAGACCCTGTATGTAGTATAGGCCTACATGGCTAACTGTTCTGCAATGTGATAAGCTATTATTGTATGTAACTAGTTGGCGAGAATAAATAGCCAGAAGACTCGTATATATTGGTAAACCTTGTGTATAGTATACATGGATAACTGTACCGCAATGTGATAAGCTGTTATTGTATGTAGTTAGTTACGTATCCGTATTGGAGAGAATAAATAGCCAGAAGATTCGTATATATTGGTAAACCTTGTGTATAGTATACATGGCTAATTGTACCGCAATGTAATTAGCTATTATTGTATGTAGTTAGTTACGTATCCGTATTGTAGAGAATAAATAGCCAGAAGACTCCTATATATTGGTAGACCCTGCATGCAGTATACATGGATAACTGTACCGCAATGTTATTAGCTATTATTGTATGTAGTTAGTTACATATCGTGTTGGAGAGAATAAATAGCCAGAAGACTCCTATATATTGGTAAACCTTGTGTATAGTATACATGGCTAACTGTACCGCAATGTAATTAGCTATTATTGTACGTAGTTAGTTACATATCGTGTTGGAGAGAATAAATAGCCAGAAGACTCCTATATATTGGTAAACCTTGTGTATAGTATACATGGCTAACTGTACCGCAATGTGATAAGCTATTATTGTATGTAGTTAGTTACGTATCCGTATTGGAGAGAATAAATAGCCAGAAGACTCCTATATATTTGTAGTATACATGACTCAATTATTTACCCACAATCAAAGACCTTACAATTATGATATTTCTTCGCACATTTAACTTACTCTCATATTCTACTAGTTGCATTTTTACTAAATTGGTAGTTAAAGGATATAATTTCAATCAAAACAGCAATAATTATTTTCATATCGAGCACAAAGTTATGGACTCCTCCAGCTTACCACAGA
This sequence comes from Stictocephala bisonia, assembly GCA_035578905.1. NCBI lineage: Eukaryota > Metazoa > Arthropoda > Insecta > Hemiptera > Membracidae > Stictocephala > Stictocephala bisonia. The sequence goes on along the minus strand of JAQJVL010000073.1, from coordinate 2,234,069 downwards.
TGATGAACATGCCGACGATGGTGCCCACCCCCGCATACGTAGCCAACTTCTCTGAGTCAAACGCCACTGCCAGCAGGAATGCTGAAATAAATAAATCTTTAGTATTATGGAGAAACGAAAAGTGTATTACCATTATAGACATAACAATTATTTTAAACATATATGGACTTTCATTCCGTATTATTTTTATTAGATCTTTAACATATGATGTTTCTCTTTTGTTTTTAGGTTTTTAATCTCTGATAGGACGTTGAGGCAAAATATATTTTTGCTATTCATATTTTTATAATACAATTGAATATCAATCTATTATTTTGCATTAATTGTTTTGAGGGACAGAAGAATTATTATTATATAAATATCCACTTTATAACTTAAAAATGGTTAACTTTAAAAGTTCTAGAACGATTCAATTACCTATAAATCCTAGTTGTTTTATAGGTTATTTAGTATAGTATACGTAATATGTTGTAGTAGGTTGACAAAAGTTTTGTAGTATGACATCCTTTTGTCATACTTTTAAAACCTTTTTCAGATAAAAATGTATCTTGTGTCATGAAAAAAGGTAAAATGGTATAATCTAGGAAATGATTGTAAGATTAGTGGTACTGTCATATTAATATTTCCATATTAATATTAATATGTCATAACTGATGAGAAGGGACATCTATTACAAATCAAAAATGTGTATCCTTAGGTACATAGGTAACAATTAGATTAAATTTTACTTCTGTAAGCTGGTATTCAAAACCCTACTGAGATGACGGTGGACGTTTCGATTAATAAAGTTCAAGAATATATTCCTTTCACCAATGTAGACATAATGGGAACTTTTAAAGCTAAAAGGTTGGTTAAGTGTGTAGAATTTGGTCAAAATATTCAAATGTAAAAGTAGAATTTAGTTGGGAAGAAAACAAAACATGAAAAGACAAAAATCTCAACACAAAATATTCGGCTAAAATGTGAAATGTCCAACCAAAACTGAAAAAAGGAGGATAGTCGACACATGAAAGAAAAGCACACAGTCAAAGAATGAAGGAATCCGGTGAAGCAAAGAAGAAAACCTACAATTAATATATGGTCGATTAGGTTCCTCGTGTTATCTTATGAATGCATCCAAAATAGTTATAATAATAATTTAAACTAGATTGCAACATTTTTGAAACGAGAAAAATATTCATTAAGCAATTGTAATATTCAACTTATTTCACTATACATGGTGATTTAAGTAGGGTTTGTATGTTTTTGGATAATCAATAAATGGATTTATCAAACACACTGTCACACACCCACAAATTAGTAGGCTTTGAGGGTACACACAAAAGTACTATACCCAGCTACTTGGAAATGAAAAGAAAATGTGATGTGGAGATTGAAGGTATAGCTGTGGCTGATAAGCCCTTTCAACACTGCCAGGGCACCCCCAATGGCGTGAGTACTACTAAAAAGCACAGAATATAGACTGTCTATATTCTGTGTAAAAAGTCTCCGGTGTCTGTGTTCGTTGAGTTAGAGTTTATGTGTTCACCAAGAGATAGACATGAGTATCCAACGTCAGGCCAATACTTTTTATTCGGATTCCACGATAATCTGTGCGTTCCCTAGTTGCTATGAGTGTTGGGCTATAGATAAAAGGTCGTTTCTAAGGACACGTCGATTTTAGTTGTGGCAAAGAATAATTCGTTTATCTAAGAAAACTCATAACACTTATTTCATATTTTATAGTTTGCCTCGTTATGAAACAGCAGAGAGGGAATAGTAGACTACATGAGGACTCCTTTCCACCTATTAGAGGTTGAACATTCAAACATTCACTTGAATATCCATCCTTAGTAGTAAACCTATGCAGAAAACTTAATTTGTTCAATTGCTGAGTTTATGTGTCTACAGTTATACCTTACCTGTTATTATTTAATCTTACCGTAGGCGATGCCCATGAACTCAATGAGCCACACTAGACTCAGCAGAAGGAACAGACTGCCCCAGAGGGGGTTGTAATATATGACGTAAAAGAGCAGGAAGATGACGGCATTCTGAGCAGCAATCAGAACGACCTGTATGACGGTATGGGCCGCGACCACTTCCAGTACCGTCATTCCTGAAACACAAGTTTTACTCTGCTAATTTATTACTTTTTTTATTACATATTATTTATCTATAAATCTGTGAACTTGTTTTGATCTAATGTTCAAAAATGGATAAAAAATCTAAATTTTCATTAATAAAAATACAGCTACTTGTTCATAGGCTAATTATACTCAAGACTGATGATGATGCCCCAAAAGCAAGTTAACACAGTCTGCTTTTCAAAGCGTTTGCCTAAAGTGCACATTGAACAATATTTTTGTGTTCCCACTCCTACTTACATCCATTGATTTTTTCACTGGCTACTAGCCCTGAGGTTCAAACGTACAACACTCAAGAAGGGGGCTCAAGTCTCAGGTAAGAATAATAGCTACTTTTAGTTTCATCAAAACCTTACAATACCATGATTTAAAAAAAATCTAGACTGTAGATTCTGTTTCCAATAATAGCACAATCTTGACAACTGTATCACATATTCGAAAGTATTATGTGATCCAGTATTATGGATCTTTTGAGGGAAAGTATAACCAATACTCGTGGACTAGTAGCCCTCACCGACAACTAGTAGTGGCGTCTGTGACAACTAACGAGTCAGTGATATCCCGACAAACGACCTAAGTTGATAAATGAGGTTCCAAGCACGTGTCCACTAAGCCTAGCTCTGGAAATTTTCATACCACTACACGAATGTAACGTGAATTTGCGTCAAGCCTAAAGTCATGCTCAAAAGAAGTTACCTCACTTTGCACAGTTAATCTGATTTTAATGTAAGGTGACTTCCATATCATTATCAAACTGCCTAGAAAGATGAAGGGTTATATTAATGAAACACAACCCTTTAAATCAGGCAGTTACCACAAAATATGGATACAATATATAACTATTTGTTGTTATGATGCGAAAGAATAAGATCTGTTATATTAAATATTAAAAAAATATTATACAAAATTTTTCAATATATGAAGTATATGTATTCAATCATCATTTTATTAAAATCATTTCTTAGTTTATTCATTCATTTATATACTACTATCAGTTACATGACGTTCCTTATTTAGAAAGCCTATTTCCTTAGTTATCATATTACAATCATCTCTTCATTAAAGGCCTGCGATTATAAGTTACTGTAATAAGCAATAATTGGAAGTGAAATATAACATTAGTAAATGGCAAGGATAGATAATTATCAACCAGTCGATTGAAAAATTAACCAAGAGCTAGTTTATCTTCCGTACTATCACACAATAATAAGAGATATACATTTTTTTTCTGTGTTAATCTACTTTTTTTATTGCTAGGTTTTTCAACAGTATAAAGCAGATTTATATTAATTTTAAAAATAAGTCACTTTATTGATTGTTGATAAAATGGCAACACTTTGACACTACTGTATAAAAATACTGATGTCAAAATGAAACAAATAACAGTAAATCCTAAGAGGCCGTGTTACCTAAAACCATTTTAAGAGTAAAAATATGTTAAATTGATCAATATGAGGTCTAAAACTTCATAAATACAAGCTTATTGTTGTATTCTACCGTTTTATTTCCTAATTCATGTTTTTCAGCAACGTATACCATAATTTTGATAAATACTAACCATTTTATGCAAGTTTTATAACATTAAAATACAAAATACACACTTATAAAACCTGAAATCATGAAATGAGGGATTTAACTAAAACTTGCAGAAATTTAAATTAGCTGAGTCACTGTCGAAGAAACAAACCCTTACGTACTTTTGATCTCTATTATTTTTGTTCTAACTACAAATGATGTAAAACAAAAAATATAAACTTTCTCTTCTTTCTTCTTTACTGACAGAATAGTTAATAAATTACATTTGAAGTGACTATAACAAGCGTATATTTTCAAAAGTGTTTTTATTTTATTTTTATATGTATTATATTTTTAAATTCTATAAAATACTCACAAAGTCAATCCTTCGTATCATTTAACACTTTAGCCCCACAGAGTTTCTCACCAGTGCTATATCAGGCCCACGGTGATTTTGTTATCATGAACACAGCCCCGTGTGTATGATACATACCAAATTACGTTCTCAGCCCCCGTGTATCACATTGGCTCACAAGAAAAGGCTATGTTTAACAGTCCATGTATCAAAATCCTTCACTCCCACATTGAAATAACATAGCATCCTTTACTCATTGGGGCTAAGGAACCACAAGGCAGTGGTGGGTGATTATATCTTGAATGTTGGCAGCACTGTCAATATTTTTGCTAGCTGTGTTATTAATACTGGAATAATCGTGGGAAAATGGAGGGACAAAAGGGATGTACTGTGTCTAACAACCAAAAGTATTCCTAGCATGACTGAAAATACTAATAAGCAAGGTCGTGTTACAATGAAACCATCCACGATTTTACAATACAACGCAAAATAATCGTACATTGATGCATCAGACCAGCTAGCATCTTACGGGACAGCAGCAGTACGACGAGGGCTAAAAATGTACAAGAAATGTTTGAGTTACTAACCAATACATATGTTGTTAATGCTCACGCTCTGTACAAGGAAACAGTTTTGACTCCAAAAGACAGTGTGGAATTTAGGGAGTCACTTGTGAAATACCTGCTGTTGGACCAGCTTAAAAATAATGAAGAATCACATCACAATCTCATAGTTACGGAAGGCAGACCTAGAGGTAGATACAAACATCAACTGCTTTCGGAACGTTACGAACGTAAACAAGGAGCCAAGAAATGTAGCCAAGTAAGAACAAGTTGCGTGGGTTGCCCAGAATTCAAGTATTTGTGTATGGACTGTTTTTTAAGAAACGCAGATGTTCAAAGAAATAGGACTAGGCCCTAGTTATGACTCATTGAAACTTATGTAAAATTCAGAATATTGACAAAATGTGCAGGCATATACTATCCTTCAAGTTGTGTGTTTAATAAAAATTGTTCTAATGGCCCGTGTGTATCACTTTGCTTCACACCTTTCGAATATGATAAAAAGAGCAGAATATTTGTGTAAGTGTTTTTCAGCACATTTAGCACACCAAATTAATTAAAAAGTGGTTTGGGCCTTTGGCGAAATTTTAACTTTTACCTAGGGCCAGACAGAGTATCAATTTGATACACTTGGGGCTGGCCGACAACTACAACTTGTATCAAATGTATACACGTGGGGCTGAAAGTGTCAATATTAATTAAGTAAACAAAACTACTTATTTGTGTATAAAAATCAAAATTACTCATTACACAAATACTTAAAAATATTACTTCTTACTTCTACAAAGTGTTATTTCGGAAAACTTTGTATTATTACATAAATGAACGAAGCGTCAATCAACATAAGTTTAATACAATTTTAGTTCTAGAAAGAGGTAATATTTAGTGATGGATGTTGTTGAAAACCCCATTACCATCCGCATCTGCGAGACTCTCACAGACAATGTGAGGTTATCTTAAACAAATTACAAACACGTAATACAATAATTAAGGAACAATAAGTAAAGTTCTTATCACTAAATGCCAAGAAAAACACAAACTAATTAAGGACATGATTGTAATTCCACAAAAATGTAAAATATTCTATCAAGAAAGCTTAACTTGTCAACAAAACTGTGTTTTACAAGAAAATACGTTTATTCAACGTTTCCAGATGTCGTTCACTCGCCAAATTGGAGAGGATCCTGGAAAGGCCAATTTCCTTCCCCTAGCTACGGTACGTGACCAGCCTAATGTCCAACCACTTTCCCTGGGAACTTGGACCGAAGGGGATAGGGGAGGGGGTGAATTCATCCATTGGAAAACATTACAATGATAAATTCGGGATTTTATTATATATTTTAATTTTATTTATTTACTCTTTTTCTTAGGAAACCAGCCTCCTTTTTATCCTTACTCTGTTCATCGCCCATAGACAACTGATCGGAGTGGGTAACTTATTCAGACTGATTTAGGAGGAAAACCGGTACTAATACAAGGTGAATGTTACTGATAAACCCTTCCAGTCAAGGTCGGGCTCTAACCTGCACTCATGAGGCTTAGTGCACTCTAACACAACCCTTCTCAGGCTCAAAGGCCTAATCGGCCAACAGCTATCTTCAGATAAAATATCAGGGGATGTATTGTGATAGTAAATAATTACGGGTGCATTTAGTAACTGAGTGTATCAGTTCATGGCGAACCCCGAAGTTACATTAGAATACTTATTATTTATTCGGTTGTACACCAGTAGCTGTTTTATTGGGATTAAGAGCATAATCTTCCATTAAATATTGTACAAAGCTGTTAAATAAAATAGAAATACTAATTTAAAAAGTCAATACCACCGTACATGTATAGTTGGGTAGGTGGGATAATAACTCTGTACATATATGGTTGGAAGGAAAGGTTCATTATCACTGTACGTGTAAGGGTTAGAGGGTGGGTTAATACCAGTGTAGATATATGGTTGGGAGGATAGTGTCACTACCACTGCACGTGTAACGGTTGTAGGGTGGGATAATACCACTGTACATATATAGTGGGGAGGATAGAGTCACTACCACTGTACGTGTAATAGTTGGTGGGTGCGAAAAATACCACTGTACATATATGGTAGGGAGGATAGTGTCACTACCACTGCACGTGTAGGGGTTGGAGGGTGGGATAATACCACTGTACATATATAGTGGGGAGGATAGAGTCACTACCACTGCACGTGTAGGGGTTGGAGGGTGAGATAATACCACTGTACATATATAGTGGGGAGGATAGAGTCACTACCACTGTACGTGTAAGGATTGGAGGGTAGGTTAACACCACTGTACATATATGGTAGGGAAGGTAGGGTCACTACCACTGTATAGTGTACATGTAATGATTGGAGGGTGGGTAAATACCACTGTACATGTATGGTAGGGAAGGTAGGGTCACTACCACTGCACGTGTAGGGGTTGGAGGGTGGGATAATACCACTGTACATATATGGTAGGGAGGATAGAGTCACTACCACTGCACGTGAAGGGGTTGGAGGGTGGGATAATACCACTGTACATATATAGTGGGGAGGATAGAGTCACTACCACTGTACGTGTAAGGATTGGAGGGTAGGTTAACACCACTGTACATATATGGTAGGGAAGGTAGGGTCACTACCACTGTACGTGTAGGGGTTGGAGGTTGGGATAATACCACTGTACATATATAGTGGGGAGGATAGAGTCACTACCACTGCACGTGTAGGGGTTGGAGGGTGGGATAATACCACTGAACATATATGGTGGGGAGGATAGAGTCACTACCACTGTACGTGTAAGGATTGGAGGGTGGGATAATACCACTGTACATATATGGTGGGGAGGATAGAGTCACTACCACTGTACGTGTAGGGGTTGGAGGGTGGGATAATACCACTGTACATATATGGTAGGGAGGATAGAGTCACTACCACTGCACGTGTAGGGGTTGGAGGGTGGGATAATACCACTGTACATATATGGTAGGGAGGATAGAGCCACTACCACTGCACGTGTAGGGGTTGGAGGGTGGGATAATACCACTGTACATATATAGTAGGGAGGATAGAGTCACTACCACTGTACGTGTAAGGATTGGAGGGTGGGATAATACCACTGTACATATATAGTGGGGAGGATAGAGTCACTACCACTGTACGTGTAGGGGTTGGAGGGTGGGATAATACCACTGTACATATATGGTAGGGAGGATAGAGTCACTACCACTGTACGTGTAGGGGTTGGAGGGTGGGATAATACCACTGTACATATATGGTAGGGAGGATAGTGTCACTACCACTGTACGTGTAGGGGTTGGAGGGTGGGATGATACCACTGTACATATATAGTGGGGAGGATAGAGTCACTACCACTGTATAGTGTAGGGATTGGAGGATGGGATAATACCACTGTACATATATAGTGGGGAGGATAGAGTCACTACCACTGCACGTGTAGTGGTTGGAGGGTGGGATAATACCACTGTACATATATAGTGGGGAGGATAGAGTCACTACCACTGTATAGTGTAGGGATTGGAGGGTGGGATAATACCACTGTACATATATAGTTGGGAGGATAGAGTCACTACCACTGCACGTGTAGTGGTTGGAGGGTGGGATAATACCACTGTACATATATAGTGGGGAGGATAGAGTCACTACCACTGTATAGTGTAGGGATTGGAGGGTGGGATAATACCACTGTACATATATAGTGGGGAGGATAGAGTCACTACCACTGCACGTGTAGTGGTTGGAGGGTGGGATAATACCACTGTACATATATAGTGGGGAGGATAGAGTCACTACCACTGTATAGTGTAGGGATTGGAGGGTGGGATAATACCACTGTACATATATAGTTGGGAGGATAGAGTCACTACCACTGCACGTGTAGTGGTTGGAGGGTGGGATAATACCACTGTACATATATAGTGGGGAGGATAGTGTCACTACCACTGCACGTGTAGTGGTTGGAGGGTGGGATAATACCACTGTACATATATGGTAGGGAGGATATTGTCACTACCACTGCACGTGTAGGGATTGGAGGGTGGGATAATACCACTGTACATATATGGTAGGGAGGATAGTGTCACTACCACTGCACGTGTAGGGATTGGAGGGTGGGATAATACCACTGTACATATATAGTGGGGAGGATAGAGTCACTACCACTGTATAGTGTAGGGATTGGAGGGTGGGATAATACCACTGTACATATATAGTGGGGAGGATAGTGTCACTACCACTGCACGTGTAGTGGTTGGAGGGTGGGATAATACCACTGTACATATATAGTGGGGAGGATAGTGTCACTACCACTGCACGTGTAGTGGTTGGAGGGTGGGATAATACCACTGTACATATATGGTAGGGAGGATAGTGTCACTACCACTGCACGTGTAGGGATTGGAGGGTGGGATAATACCACTGTACATATATAGTGGGGAGGATAGTGTCACTACCACTGCACGTGTAGTGGTTGGAGGGTTGGATAATACCACTGTACATATATGGTAGGGAGGATAGTGTCACTACCACTGCACGTGTAGGGGTTGGAGGGTGGGATAATACCACTGTACATATATAGTAGGGAGGATAGTGTCACTACCACTGCACGTGTAGTGGTTGGAGGGTAGGGATAATACCACTGTACATATATAGTGGGGAGGATAGAGTCACTACCACTGTATAGTGTAGGGATTGGAGGGTGGGATAATACCACTGTACATATATAGTGGGGAGGATAGAGTCACTACCACTGCACGTGTAGTGGATTGGAGGGTGGGATAATACCACTGTACATATATAGTGGGGAGGATAGTGTCACTACCACTGCACGTGTAGTGGTTGGAGGGTGGGATAATACCACTGTACATATATGGTAGGGAGGATAGAGTCACTACCACTGCACGTGTAGGGATTGGAGGGTGGGATAATACCACTGTACATATATAGTGGGGAGGATAGAGTCACTACCACTGTATAGTGTAGGGATTGGAGGGTGGGATAATACCACTGTACATATATAGTGGGGAGGATAGAGTCACTACCACTGTATAGTGTAGGGATTGGAGGGTGGGATAATACCACTGTACATATATAGTGGGGAGGATAGAGTCACTACCACTGCACGTGTAGTGGTTGGAGGGTGGGATAATACCACTGTACATATATGGTAGGGAGGATAGTGTCACTACCACTGCACGTGTAGGGATTGGAGGGTGGGATAATACCACTGTACATATATGGTAGGGAGGATAGAGTCACTACCACTGTATAGTGTAGTGGTTGGAGGGTGGGATAATACCACTGTACATATATAGTGGGGAGGATAGAGTCACTACCACTGTACGTGTAAGGATTGGAGGGTAGGTTAACACCACTGTACATATATGGTAGGGAAGGTAGGGTCACTACCACTGTATAGTGTAGTGGTTGGAGGGTGGGATAATACCACTGTACATATATAGTGGGGAGGATAGAGTCACTACCACTGTACGTGTAGGGATTGGAGGGTGGGATAATACCACTGTACATATATAGTGGGGAGGATAGAGTCACTACCACTGTATAGTGTAGTGGTTGGAGGGTGGGATAATACCACTGTACATATATAGTGGGGAGGATAGAGTCACTACCACTGTACGTGTAAGGATTGGAGGGTAGGTTAACACCACTGTACATATATGGTAGGGAAGGTAGGGTCACTACCACTGTATAGTGTAGGGATTGGAGGGTGGGATAATACCACTGTACATATATAGTGGGGAGGATAGAGTCACTACCACTGTACGTGTAGGGATTGGAGGGTGGGATAATACCACTGTACATATATAGTGGGGAGGATAGAGTCACTACCACTGTACGTGTAGGGATTGGAGGGTAGGATAACACCACTGTACATATATAGTGGGGAGGATAGAGTCACTACCACTGCACGTGTAGGGATTGGAGGGTGGGATAATACCACTGTACATATATAGTGGGGAGGATAGAGTCACTACCACTGCACGTGTAGGGATTGGAGGGTGGGATAATACCACTGTACATATATGGTAGGGAAGGTAGGGTCACTACCACTGTATAGTGTACATGTAATGGTTGGAGGGTGGGTAAATACCACTGTATGTGAACTCGTGGGGGCTATGCTATTACATCAGTTTGTGTATAGAAGCATCACTAATTTAATAAATTAATGTTTTTCCTATTTAAAATAGTTTTGTATACTTATCCAACATATGCATATTGAATACTTTCCAATTCGAACCCAAGTACTGTGGATGACTGTATGCTAGTACACCACCAAGACATAATATGCATAGTATGATGTATGTAGGGTGTAATTTTTTTGAATAATGTTAACTTTTCCAACTGTCATAATATTCTTTTTCTAGTGCTATTTATTTATTTATTTTATTTTATTTATTCGTAAGACGCCGATCGTCAAGATATGGGCGAATATGGATTTCGAATGAGTGTGATGAGTGTAGATGAGCAAATGTAGTCATTGTTACAAACTAAGGCCGACTATTCCTTAGAAAGTGTCATTAATTAATGACAAATGAACAGCCGGTGATTATCAGCTGATCCTTCTCAAAATGTATTGACTCTGGTTGGGATCGAACTGACAACCTTTAGCACATGAAGCTGGGATTGAACCAACTACGCTACCGACCAATTTTATATTCATATATGTACGTATTGTTAGCTTCCACTACTGGATATCCAACAAACAACGTTAACAATATAAATCAAAACTTTAAAGCAGATGTATTTCTTAAATGCTCCAATAATCATCGGGTTTAATTTGTTCGGATTAAACACACTGAATAGACGTTTTCTTTCAATCCTTTTTCAAAACTTCTTTCCGATATTCCCATTGGTATAAGCAATAAGGTGATGGCGAATAACTTGGAGACCACACAGTCGGTATGCTGACACGGAACTGGAGGTGGGAGATTGGTTTTATGAATGCGCAGAAATGTTATATATTTGGGAGATTATTTGTATTGTATACAAATTGTAGGTGAAATTAAATTTTTTAACTAGGCATAAAATACCTTTTAAAGTAAAATTTACTTTTGCAATACATGTTAAATGTCCACTGCAATAAAACTGATTTGATTTGATGGAATCAATGCTGGTAAACAATATTAACAGTACATGCAGAACAGAAATTGTATTAGCACTGCTCATAGCTTTAAATAGCGTTATTATATAGAAATAATTCTCAAGAATATATATACCAGCTGTCAAACTCCTTTCTAGAAGTCCTGCTTCTTTTTCCATCATTATTGCCCCAGTTGTAAACATTATGGGTAGATAAAAGCAAAATCTGAAACAAACGTATTTTATTTTATTAATAAATTATTATATTAAAAAGTTTATGCACTGTTAATTGAACTTAACACAGACCTTAAAACCAAAACGAGTACCTGATATGGTATGTTTAAGCATAGAGCATTCCACACGTATCCTGAAGCGTGCATATCTGAGTTAATAAGCACTGTAGTATTTTATTTTAGACAAATTTCTTCACGAATGACGCTCTCAATATTCAACGAATAAAATTACTTTGCTTGATTTTCTGTAGATGACTGACCACGTGTAATAATAAAAACCCTCAAAATAAAAGTATGTTGACTTCATTTTCTAATTAATCAATAATAAAGTTGAACTACTACAGTATAAGGTATTCCGGATAAACTGATGTGCGAGAATATTTTATCGAGGACAACAGAAATGTGGCTAGCAAAAGTAAACAGCTAAATATTATCAACATAACAAGTCATCTTCCTTTAGTTGGTCTATTGTTTTACAGATCAATATAATTTTCACATAATTTTGATTAATACAATTTGTAATGTATTTAACTTAGATTTGTATTGTTTGAAAGGTTTATTTAATCTGCACTTTTGAACATGAACATTATGTAATTACACCAATGATACATATTAAAATGTGATAATGAGCTGTCTACCTGATATTACAGATCAAGATGAAAGCGTACTTTATATTTCCTTAACAGTCCCAAGAATGTTTGCTAGTGAGTGGACAGGAATGTTCATTTACTTTTGTATTTTCTAATTATAACTAAAGGGTGAATGTGATAAGCATCGTACACTTGCCTCGAAAATTGTATGATATAAAAGTTCATTCTCAGATACTTGCATACATGTCGATATGGTGTGATACATAGTTATAGCAGTGATTCAATTACCATTGATAATCGAAATGACCAATTGAAATTTATATTATCTGTCCTTGATCTTGATTACCAAAATCTTGATCTTTCTTAAAACTTCAACTATACTTTTTTACCATATTTATTTTGTAACGTTATTATTAACACTAATGTTTAACTTCAAAATTTGGTTGAACATACTGAATTTGATATATTACTTATGTTTTTGATTAAAATGAACTTTATAAAAAAGAAAACTCACGTGATGACGAGGCCAGGAGTACAGAAGTGGATGAACTTTGGAAGCCTAAACCCATATATAGGCTCCTCAAACTGAAAAAAATCATATGTATTTGATTCAGTATGTATATAAGCCAAATTAGTAATTCAGCATATTCAAAATAGTTTTATAAGAACAATTAACTATGACTTTAAATATGTAGATTATTGTTGAAAGTCATAACATATTATGTTAAAAGATGTACATCATACAGATCAACGTGTTAAACGAAAACGTATTAAAACTTAAATGTGTTTTCCTAAAAGCTTAACAAAATGTTTAGCCAATATGTATGTAATCACTACCTAAAACAGCGGAGAGTACATTAAGAACTGATGGGACGTAGTCGCCTGTGAACATGCTGCTTTTGAAAGGACCTACGTTAACATGATTTTTAATTTACAATCAATCCATTAGGAACAGACCGCTCTAATATCTTTATGTGGTAAGACGTTAGAACTTATCATATAATTTCAAGCTTTTAACCATCTTTTACTTTTGTAGAAGAACAGGCTACTCAAGGAACATAGGTATAAACCGAGCTAGGGAATTTTAGGGAAATTTTATCTCAGGTAAACTTGGTCTATTTCGCATTTAGATCCAGTTTGTGGAGTGACAGTTGTCATATGTAATATGGTAATAATCAATTATTGTCATTTACATGTCATAGGAGGAGAAACCTCCCCATTTTAAACTACTAGTATTGGAATGTCTTACAGTTTTAGTTCAGTAATTGTACCCAAGTCACGTAAAAAAAATACTCGTAAAATAGCAAAAATTAACAGTCTGATAAATTATTTGCCTTATTTTTATTTTATTATCATCACTTTGTTAGTTTACCGTCATTACATGTCATACATGGAGATCATCTTGTATCCCGACATTGTAAGTAAACATTATTGCTTTTCACAGGCAGATAGGTTTACTGCCAATATTTTGAGTGGTTCCAATCATGACTTAGACAATAAAAAAAAAACTCCAAAATTACACATTGTACAAGTATTTTCTGTCAAATAAAAATTAGAAATACTCGAGTTTTACTATAAAGAAACTAATTAAACTTTATCTTTTAATTAAATTTAAATGGTTTTTTAATCACTGTTAGAATAAAAAAGTACCCGATCTCTAACGTTCTTTACCGAAACGTTGATTTTAAAAATGTCTCCAATAAAACTGCTTTGTCAGATTATATTGAAACTTTTACTGTTCATTTATCAGCTATTTTACTAATGTATGCTAGAGTTTTGTTATGATCCTTGGTTAATTAACAAAAATGTTCTTATGATAAATTAAAAACATATATTTCTAATGACTGAGTACGCCAACGAAAACGACTAAAACTTCGCTTTGTACATCACAATATCATTATTTCGAAAAATGAACTAACCTTTACATAACATACGATGAAACTAATTGTAACTATGTTTATATGTATTAACAATCAAACGTAGGGCAATGTGTAGCGGCAGAATAGTGGTCTGGACATGTTTTTTCCAGGGCTCAAATCTAAATGTGCTTACCTTTAGAGGCAGGTCCGCCAGTTCTGTTGGGTCGTTGCAGACAATCAGGACACTCCTGATGTAGTCCACCATTCCCAGAACTATGTCCCTCTTGACCATAGAGCTCACCCACAAATCTATAATCAGAAAATCTACAATAAATTTACGAAACATAATTTACAATTTATGGTGGTAAAAATGTGTATCCTTAAATCGTTATTTGCACAAATAAACCCTAAAAGGAAAGTTAATCAAGGACTATTGCACACATTTACTTGCACAGTAAATATCCTGAATTGCATCAAGTGTCACTTACTGGACATGTCCATCCACACGGCCAGCAGGCTACTCTCTACAGTCTGGTCGGGTGTGTGCTGTCCTAACTCCAAGCGGCTCAGGAAGGACCTCGTGTAGTTCTCGGGGAACTTCAGGAAGCCCCAGGTCTCTCCTCTGATAACTGCTTGGCGCCCACTCTCTTCGTCGCTGAACTCTTTCTGGAAGTTAAGACCAACTTGGAACTGAATTCACATCGCACACTCTCAACAAATATCGGCACACTCTCAACAAATATCGGAAGTTATCACCTCAAATCAAACATTTAGGAGAGATTTACTGTTTTTTTTTTTTAATTTTGCATTGTGATTTAAAATTGTGAATAAGGAATTTATACAAAGACTGTAAAGCAAATTAATTCCTGTCATATGTATGAAGTATTTTTTCATAAAATTCAGAGTATATTTTGAAGTGAAGAACTTTATTTTGTCAAACATTTATTCTCAATTATGTGTTTTCAGTCAAGCAATCCTCCTCATGGAGAAAATATTAGTAGTCAACTAATTTACCAATTATAAAAAGATTTAACTGTACTATTTTATGTTTCAAATGATGGATGGGGTATTTTTCGTAATGTCCTCATAATATAGTATTAGCACAGCTTCGTTTCGTGAAAAAGTGCTAATACTATTCAAAACACCTCGTTTGTTATTACTTTAACACACGAAACAACAACAACAAAAAAATACAAAAACCGCATAAGCATACTTGGACCAATTAATGATTATCAAATGGTAATCATTGATAGTTAAAATGATAGTGATTATCATTTTATGTTAGAACCATAACAACACTATCAAATATATTTAATATGTATTAGTATGGTTCTGAACTCTGAAGAAAATGTTTAGTTGATGCAGGAATATTCCGAAAATGAGCAGACCCATGTATTATATTACAGGGTGGAATAAAATAGAGAAAAGCTTTTACAACATCATTATTTTTTCCATAGATAATTTGATTATTTATTTTTTTTAATAATTGTGTTCCATAAAGTATAGTTTTTGATCAGAATAGTTTACTTGAAACCGTTACTAGAGGAGAAATAATATTGTTTAAATTAGTTACTTTGAAATCCTAATGACCACTACTCTGGAAAGGAAAAACCTTTTGAAGCCCGGTTTGCGGCAATTACTTTCTATTGAATAGATCAAACTCGACCTAGGCTTACGCTACAATTTTCGTTCAACCTCTCGTGGGCCATCCCCTTGAAAAGATGATGTCACTCATTGTGTCAAGAAGTATGTTCTTTGTAACCATGATCATCTACAAGATTTCAATGTTTCAAGTGAAGTCATACACAAATTGTGAAAGCGTTTCCATATTTTTTCCACCCTGTGTATATGTACTTTTACCACAATTTCATATATTCCATTTGACTGTGAAGGCTTTTGAGCCTTCAGCAGATACTCTATGGTAGTATCATAAGCATGAAGCATGAAACTTTAGTCACTAAATCAATAACTTAGTAACCAGTAATCATTATACGTAAGTAGTGAAGGGGTATAGATAGATAATGAAGATGGGCCATTCGTTCACCACATTGTATACAGGATGTTCAGTAAAACTGTTTCAATAACTTGGGATGTTATTGTACACATAAAAATGAGCAAAAAAACCTCAAATGAAGGTATGTCCTAAAACTTTTAGTTTTCCGTATATCTGTCTTTGTGTGTTTTTTACATAAAAACTCATAAATTTGGATGTACTGAAGGTACAATTGTGAAACTTCATGACTACCCTATAGTATTTCTATTAAAAAATTTATAAAAAATAAATCTTCACTCGTTTCAAAATGGTGGACGTTTAATTTTTTCTAACTACAATATCTCAAAACTGACTAATTTTACAAACAAAATGCAGGAATAATGTTTTTTATTAAATTTTATTATAATAGTCACAATGCTTATTTTAACAAAAACATATAATTTAAGATTCAGCTGAGTTGTGCTGCAAAACGTAAAAAAATGTTTTACATCGTTAACCAAAGGCAAGTGCGGTTTTAAATATGTGTGTACTTGGAACAGGTGATTCATGTCGTTCTGTTATTTCATATGAACAGCTATTAATATTAGGTTTGGTTTCATTCCATTTATGCATTCATTTTTATTTATGCTATTAATATTAGGTTTGGTTTCATTCCAATTCAGGAGTTCTTACTGAAACTGGTCGGGCTGAGTTACCTTCTCTTTTGTGATTAAAGCTTCCTGTCTCTGCAAGTCATTGATGGATCTTTGTAAAAGTTGTATGACAAGGTATAACACGATTTGTAAAACGTTCCTGATACAGTCTTCTTGCTTGAGTATTACTACAATGAGCCATGCCATACATCAAATGCATGTCTGCCATTTCTGAGTTGGTAAAGTTGTACATTACCATTATCTGCCATTAGTAGTTAATAAAAGGAAACTATGAAAATAATAAAAAAGAACTATGTCTTAAGAAAATAAATTACAAACACTAACTAATTAAAACTAACAATAAAAAACTTTACAGAAACACTCACAAAAAAAGTGTGCATGAAAGTTTACTTTTTGTTACTTACGAATAATGCCAACAATGGAAACCAAACCTAATATTAATAGCATAAATAAACAGCTAGCATATGAGATAGCAGATTGGCATGAAATCAGCTGTTCAAAGTACATACGTATTAAAACCACACTAGCCCTTGGTTATTGCTGTAAAGCATTGTTTTACGTTTTGCAGCGTAACGCAGCTGTTTCTTATCCATTTTTGTTGAAATAAACACTGTGAATGTTATTATAAGATTTACTAAAAAACGTTATTCTTCCATTTTGTTTGTAAAATTATTCAGTTTTAAGATATTGTAGTTAGAACAAATTAAACGTCCACCATTTTGAAACGGTTGAAGATTTATTTTTTTAAATAAAACTACTATTGGGTTGAACAATCATGAAGTTTCACAGTTGTACCTTCAGCACATCCAAATTTATGACATTTTATGTAAAAAACACACAAAGACAGATAGACGGAAAACTAAAGGTTTTAGAACATACCTTCACATGAAGTTTTTTTGCTAATTTGTATGTGTACAATAACATCCCATATTATTGAATCAGTTTTCCTGAACACCCTGTATATAGGCTGACAACATGATGCCATATTAGTAAAGGATTAGTATGTTGACCTTGACACTACGATTCATTATTCCTTCAATATAGTGTTATACCTATCATGCTTCATTCCATTAACAAATTTTAAAGAACCACAACAATGTAGTAAGTTGTGTCCATTTCTTTCATAATTTCAATGTTATGTTTACTCTTATATATACGTGAACAACATGCCATGAGTTTAGTGATTTATTGTGTTAACAATTATTGTTATTGATATTAAAACGTTACTATCTTTCGTTTTTTGAGTTTATTCTGTTTCATATTTTTTTCTCATATTTTTTACATTTGACTTTATTTTATATTATGAATGTTGTTAATAACATTTTGTTGGTATTATTATCATTAGTGGCGCCTTTTTTTAAGTCACATGTATTCAATAGAGTAAACCATTCTTACAAATTGATACCGCTCTATATATAAATTGTTGTCGTGTGATACATTTAAATGGAGCTACTTAAGAGTCTGTCTGCCATGTTGGTTTTAATGCCATACGAATAATGTTATTTGCGAATCCATATTTTGTCATTATTTATTGAACAACAGTTTTGTATTAGGTAGACCTACCATATTGCGCTTTGGATTTGCTTTTGATATTTTGAATACATATGCCTAGTTTTGGAAAAATAGATGGAAATGAAAAATTCAAACTCAAAATTGTTATATTTTTTCTACAAACCTAATTAGAAATTTGCAATGCAATTCCAACGTGGAAGCTCATTCTTGATCAAATGCAATTTGTTTGCATAAAATCCGTTTAAAAATAACTGTTCAGTTTGGATACGCGTGATCGTATTTCCGGATCGAAAATAACATGGTTCTAATGGGATTAAAACCAACATGGCCGACAGCCTCTGCAGATTCTTAAAATGAGTAGGTGGGATGATGACCTACCCTTACATTGGTGAGGGCCTCTATGTTTGATATTTTTGTACTGTTCCTTATTTTTGAATTGTATATTTTATTTAGTGCCTAAGTAGAGTCATACCAAGTGAAGCTGCTTGGTGCGAAGGTGATGGGCGAAGCTGCATGACAATGGAGGGCCTTCTTGGGAACAGTTGTACGGAGGAAGACCTTCACAGTCCGTCAGTCCCCGAGGGAGCTCCTCAGAGAGGATCCCTAGGTACATGTTATGTGGTTCTGATCCCAGGATCATGTTGCACAGCAAGGACTGACAGGCGGGCAGCAGGATGACGAAGGCAAGCATCCTGGGGCGTCACATAGGCAAAGGTATTGAAACGATCTCGAGCAATCCTTCAAGATACTATATTTAAACCTCAACACTTTCATGACTAAGGCTTTATAGTCAACTCTTTACATAGTGTAATCATTGCTGTACACAAACAATACAATATAATGAACTGGCAATTTTTGCAATCAAGTAAAGTGTTTTAGTATTTATGTTTATTCCAAAATTGATACCTATGCAAATGATTTAATTTATTTTTCATGAAACTATTACGAGTATATTCTTTGATATTTAGTGATAATGTAGAACATGTTTATTTACTAAAGCTTAAATGGTATTCGTAAATATTTAAGTGATTTAAACGTATTAATTTCAAAATCTTGTATTTAAATGGAAACAAAGTGTAACTCACAGAAAAATTCCAATCGGTCGGGCCTTAACTGAGCAAAGTGACCTGAGTCAAGTAGCCTGGGTGCCTGAACTGAGCGAAGCACTCCAGGGAGCCCCCAGAGACGTGCCTTAACTGAGCGAACCGGTGGCCCTCTTTGACTATGAACATTCACATAGCATATTCCACTTTTAAACATAATAGAATCTTACACAAATATACAAAATAAAATTCCCCAAAAAACTTTTGGTTAGGTTAGGTTAGGTTAGGTAACGGGGTAGCGCATGCTGGAGCCAGGTGGTTGACCGCCTCTGGTATGCGGGTGGGATATGATGCTACATAAACAAGAACATTCCTTGTCCCGACAACTCGCATATACCTGGACTGGACTTCGCTCAGTTAAGGCACGTTTTTGGGGGCCCTTCGAGGGCTTTCGCTCAATTAAGGTAATCTTCGCTCAGTTAATGGTCGACCATTCCAATCGCATAATTATTTTTATAGATAAAAAGGTGTCAAGGTATATCTGTATGTTTGTTTTTACACAAAACAATTAATAACTCAAGAACGGTTTGCCTCTTATATCTTTAATTTTATTCATGAGTAATTGTCAAAATTTGTGCAGTAAAAACATGTTTATTGTACTTTGAATAGTGAATATTTTTAAATAGACTATTTTAATTTATCAGGATTACAGGTATATTAATTTTAAATCAATCCTAAAGAAGATTTCATTTCAATCCGCAGATGTTTTCAAGTGTCGTGTGCTACCAATTTGGCAAGTTCGAGGTTCCTGGGTAAAGTATACAGATAATAGTATTTGTCATAGTATAGTCTTGATCAGACTTAGATGCACAGGGTCGAGTTTGGCCGGAGCAGTCTTAACATATGTTGTCACAACAATGTTATGTGTTGAACCCGAGGGTCAGTTATTTTCTGCAGCTATTACCAATGCATGTTTAAATACTTAGAAATATCTCTGTCCAATCCAGCCTACTTGAAACTTGCTAACACTACCTATCTAGTCAACGTCGAACAGTTGTTATTCAAGTTTAGTGATGTTGGTCTTCACGAAAAGTGGACCACAGATTAACAATTTGTGATAAATCGTTTTGTGATAAATCAAATAGCTCGTATTTGACCGAGCTATTTTTAAAAACGTAAGTTAGGCATGATAAAGACCTCGGGAATGTAGGTGGACACAATAACGTTGTTTTGACAACAGAAGTACAGGCCTGTCCCGGTTTACCTGGACCCTGTACATCTAAGTCTGGCAAAAACTGTCCATTGCACATAACATTGATCTAGCGTTTGTAATGATGTTTATTGCTGCACATAACTCCAATTGACAGGTTGATTGCCTTTACGTTTGTAATGATGTTTATTGCTGCACATATCTCCAATTGACAGGTTGATTGCCTTTACGTTTGTAATGATGTTTATTGCTGCACATATCTCCAATTGACAGGTTGATTGCCTTTACGTTTGTAATGTTGTTTATTGCTGCACATATCTCCAATTGACAGGTTGATTGCCTTTACGTTTGTAATGATGTTTATTGCTGCACATATCTCCAATTGACAGGTTGATTGCCTTTACGTTTGTAATGATGTTTATTGCTGCACATATATCCAATTGACAGGTTGATTGCCTTTATGTTTATAATGTACATACAGTATTAAATGTAATTGAGTCAGAATTTAATTAGCATTCAATCGTCTTTCAGTTCAAAGCTCTAAAACACCTACAGTGGTTATAAGACTGCTTTATAAAAAAAGAATTAAAACATTTTAAAGCTCTGTTTGCCGTATTTAACTTACGGAAGATTTCTTATGTTCCAGACGAAGTTCTTGACTAGTTGAGCTAAGAACCTTTGTGAGTCCCAAGCACTGCACGGCCTGAGGGGCCGAGTGGGAGCGGGGCTGGAGGTAGGAAAGTCGGAGTCTTCCTGAAAATACTTAGTTATACAAAATAATCTCTCACACCCATCTGTTTAAAGTGTACCATCATTAGTTTACTTCCCTTACAATTCACCCTTACAAGTTTAGTACCGTCATTAGTGTACTACTCAGACACTTAACAATGTATTACTTCCTTGATGCTCACATCATAAACACCACGTATTAACTGTATGAGTTCATCCAGTTAGTCCAAGTAAAGTTTGAATCTCCAAATCCACTTTCCAATGGACATGGAAGTCATTAAAAGGACCTAAACATATTTATGTTTTGCTATAGAGTTTATACAACGAATATGTAGAGGTTTTCAGTACAAGCAAATTTAATGCATGCAAATTGAGTAAATTTTAAACACATTTGAAGTGCTTGGATGAATTAGATAAAACGCAAGGTTTGAGAAATTCACATTTATGAATTAGTAACATCAGAACCAATAAAAAAATTGTAATTTTCTCGGAACTTTTAATCATCCGAGAACAAACTTTGATAATGAACAATAAATTATTTCAAAAGTAATTTAGAAATTAGAAATTGTTTTCTACAATCTCCCTATCAAATTAGAGATTGTTTCTTATATTTTCTCAAGAGAAATTTTTTAAAGAATTTGCAAGCAAATTTACAGCCGCTTACTTCTGAGTCAACACTGTTGTGGGAGAGCTGGTCGTGCTGAGCTTGACTCAGTTGTAGAAAAGCCTGTTCCAGACTACTACACTGATGCCTTGACACAAGCTCTTGTGGCGCCTCTTCTGCTAGTAGAATGCCGTGCCTCATCAGCCCAATCTAGAACACGAGTCGTCATTACATCAAACATACTGTTGCCTGGACACAATCTCTTGTGGCACCTCTTTTGCTATTAGAAGTTATATATATATATATATATATATATATATATATATATATATATATATATTTATGTTGTATAAATATAACTGTACATAACCTAGGAGTCTCAAGTGTTGAAGAACAACGTCTAGCTTACAGCTACTTACGGTATGGGCTTGTTTGGCCTCTTCTATGTAATGTGTTGTAATGATGATGGTTTTTCTTTGATTGGTTGCCATTGTAAGTAACCTTTCCCAAATTCTAAAACAGATTAAGTGTATTAATCATTAATTTCACCATCCAAATATTCAAAAAAATCTTTTTTTCTTTCAATCGCAGATACATGTGTTTACTTGGTATTTCAAGGTTGTTATGGCCTAAACATTTCATTGAAGCTCCTGAGATTTGAACCTGTGAACCTCTTCACACAAGATAAAATTGTTAAACATTAGGTTAGCAAAAGGCTATTATTATCTTCTAAAAATCAAAATTTCGAAAACTACCGGAATCAAATTTTTCGTACAGGAATTAACTGTACAAATTGAACAAACGCAATTCTTTTTCTTAGTAAATAACCATTTCTGATTTTACAAATGAAGTGTCACTGAAAAGGAAATTTTGTTTAAAGACAATTTTGGGTCATACACAATTTTTATAAGACCAGTTATTTTTTAAATATTTATTAAAATAAAAATAAAATGTCCACTATATTGAAAATAATAATAATGATTTCAAAAAAAATTTTATTAAATACTACTCTCTAGTATGAATCCTTTTACCGAGTTTTGTAACAATCGTAAAGATAACAACAAAGATATGAATTGTTTTATATAAAAAAACGCAATGGCGTCTAGCTGCTAAAAAAATCAGAAATTGAATAAATATAATTCTTCGTGTTTAGCTTAGAATCACAGATAGAATATGAAAATACATAGCCATTTATATCTTTATGTATCACCCTGTATATCAAGAAAATGTTTTTGTAATTAAGAGGTTTGTAGTGTTGTTACAATAATTCTGTTTGTATTTAGTAGACTAATGTTTGTCTCATAAGTATTTAGTGACATGGGAATAATATACATAATATTACGAAATACGGAAATAATACGATTAAAAACATAAAATTCTTTTCACTACATTACCATGAGTTTAGCTGTTTTCGTTATGTGTTTACAACCTGCGAAACATCATATTTTCAACAGCTGTCTATTGTTTACTACCGAAAGTAACATTGTTTACAACCGAAAATTTTCCACAGTCAACAACACCAGTTTTTATTCCGTAGTGTAGTGAAAAGTATCGTTCAAAACTCGAGTGAAAGTGTTTTGTATGTTCTCGACCAATTGAAGTGCTCGACAAGTCTCGCACTTCAAACATATGGTCTGGAACATGCAAAACCCCACTTTCCACTCTTGTTATGAAATATACTATTACTTAACTGTCATGTAGAAATCCTAATGCAAGTTTTTTTTTTAATACAACTAATGAATAATTATTAGTTTCAAATTCACAATCGTATCCAGATAATAGATTCATTTAATACCAGACTTTTAAAAACAGGACCAATCAACATGTGAACCTTTGCATGACGTTCATGTGTGTTGGGAAATTTAAGTCTGACCATTTTTTAAATTAATTTCTACAATAGTTTACATAATATTAGTGTTTATTTGTCAATTTAGAAATAATTTAGAAAATCATATTCGATAACCTAGATTGTTTCATGTCGATATGTGGTATATTAAGGAAGTATGTAAACAATAGAAAACTATCTTAGTATTTTTTGCCCAAAAACTACGTCCTGGTCATTATGTTTTGATACATGGTTTTGATCAATAATGTATTCAACAAATAATAAGTCATTCATAAGTAAACTTAGAATAAATATAAATATTTATTAATTCTTACATCAGTTATTAGCTTCCGATTTAAGGCAGTTAAACCTTTTCTGATGTCCAACCTTGATACTTTGAAGTCTGCATACATTTAAAGACTTAAGAAAACTCCACTTCATTCCACACGTATACGTACAGTTTATGTGACAACCAGGTGCTTCACAGGTGAGGTAATCAGTGTCAGTTTACCAACCTCCACTTACCTTACAACAACAATCGGCATTATCAAGTAGTTTACTTACACAGTTAACCCAATATAGCCCTGAAACATAACTGCACTTACTGAGAACATACAGTTGGCAACAATATGGATTTGGTATGGCTTTTACTTTAGATATATCGTTATTAAGCTCCGTGATATTGGTTTAGATAACATCGATGCCAGATATCTCGTTACTAAGCTCCATGATATTGGTTTAGGTAACATCGATGCTGGATATATCGTTACTAAGCTCCATGATATTTGTTTAGGTAACATCGATGCTAGATATATCGTTACTAAGCTCCATGATATTTGTTTAGGTAACATCGATGCTAGATATATCGTTATTAGGCTCCATGATATTGATTTAGGTAACATTGATGCTAGATATATCGTTACTAAGCTCCATGATATTGGTTTAGGTAACATTGATGCTAGATATATCGTTATTAGGCTCCATGATATTGGTTTAGGTAACATCGATGCTAGATATATCGTTACTTAACTCCATGACATTGGTTTAGGTAATATCGATGCTAGATATATCGTTACTAAGCTCCATGATAACATCGATGCTAGATACAGTATATCGTTATTAAGCTCCATGATATTGGTTTAGGTAACATCGATATTAGATATATCGTTACTAAGCTCCATAATATTTGTTTAGGTAACATCGATGCTTGTTTTGTGGTAATGTTACGAGTGAGGGGAGGTAATCATCGAGTACGTAATTCCTATTAGTCCCAACACAATAAAGTAAGTGTTATGCAACCTTTATAAATGGGAGCAAACTCAACTAATTAATATAATTTTAGAACTCCCTTTTTACATTTTAAATGTTTACGTAAGAAATTAATTTTAAGATATTTTCAAAAGCCGCAATAAAACATTAGTTTTGTATACATTGGGTTAAGCTCGTGGATACTGTATACTCCGTAATACAGTAAAGACTGTACTTTTTAAATTATTTATAAACAGCCAAATTTGTTATGCAACAAGGGGAACAGTTAGACGTCCAGAAAACATTAATTTGCTTTATATGAAAGAAGTATAATATTACATGCTTGTTTAAAACCTTTATTTTCTAAGGTTTGTATATTTTATGTTAATACTTACTGAATATATTGTATTTAAATATTTATTTACGTCTTTTTATGGATCCAGGCGTTGCAGAATCATTTGGATTTTTAAATAATATAGTCCATTTTCCTCAGAAAAATCTATATTCATTAGTATGATTTCATTATATTTTATATTTATTATTATTTAATGTCCTTTCTTTTTTTAACGAAAATACGAATTTTGACATAATTTGACGTAAGTATAATTCTTAATTACATTCGTGTATTCCTATAAATAACTTTTAAAAATAAAACTTATGTAATTTGAAAATACAGTAACTACAAACTTATTTTAAAAATTACCAATTTTTGTTAGTAATATGGTAAAAATATGAAATTTCTCCTGGGATATTTGAGGAGCCTCAGAAATTAAAATAGGCATGGAGTTAGTTTGTATTTAATAAATACACAAAGGTTTTACTGGTAAAACAATGTTTATCTATGGCAAAAAAACAATATATTGAAAGTAAGTTGGGTGTTTTCAAGAAACATTGCAACTTGATGGTTTTTTTTTTTTTTTTTTTTTTAAGGTTCTGATTTGTGATATCCTTACAGGTTTTTGTTTTGTTAAATAAACATATACTATTTAATACACGTATTAATAGAGTATATTGTTTCATTAACAAACATTATATTTTTCACGTCATTTTTTAATTCAATATGAAGGAAATAAGGACAAATTTACATTATACATCGAATACTTACGAATAACTGAGGACAGGATCGACGCCCGCCGTGGGTTCGTCCAGGATGAGGAGTTGGGGGTCGTGTAGGAGCGCGATGGCTAAGGACACTCGCCGCATCTGACCGCCACTGCGACATGGACACACAGTTAGGTGGTTCAACGATTATCACTAACTTTCGCTGTAAATATGTTATGGTAATCAGAATTTACAGCTCCTCAGGTGAGTTCCCCACGAGGAAAGTACGCTAAGTGGAGTGTGGGAGATCCAGTACTACCTGCTCATCTTACTTACGCTAGGACACTTCCCGTGGTCTGAGCTGTACATTACAGTCATGCTTAGAAAATATGATTTTAACTCAATGTATGTACTTTGAAATCCAATCATTTCCCAGTGACCTTGACCAATGGGTTTCAACGATATTGCAAGATAAAGGCGTCAAGCAACATCGACAGTGGATGTTCCTTGGGTGGATGACCGCTGTGCTGTCCTTGTGCGCAGCCTGCCTGCCCTATATAACTCACTGATGGTGGTTCAGAAGTCACCCTTAACCCGTGGTCTCCAGGTTAAGTGTTAGAGATCGTTTCTCAGGCCTAATTTTTCCTGGTAGGATACGATATCATTTAAGTTTCATAAGTATTAAATTAAAGTTCATTTAAAATGTCATGAATATATGTAATTTAAAATATACAATATAATTATGTAGAAATGTTGGTAAAACACCAAGCAATTTTCATTACAAAACAATAATTTCGTAGGCTAGAAAATAACGCTGAACATTTACCATGATGTTTCAGATTAGTTTAAATATACATGCCTTTGTCGAGTAAGTTACTTGACTTTTAATCTAGACAAAAGGAAAGTTAAATTTAAACACCAAATAATAGATATTATGGCTGTATCACAACTTTAAACCCCTCTCACTCGGTGGTATACCTAAGAGTATTCCTATACATGTTTTTGTTCTTGTTCTTATATTCTCGTTGGTCTCTTAGGTCAGCGTAATAATAAAGCGGACCATGAAGAAAGAGCCTTAAAGGCACACTTTAAGAGTCTGCAGAGGCTGTTGGCCATGACCGTGTTAATCCCATAAGAAAAATATTATTTACGAATCTATATTTCTTAGTTATTTATTGCCCAAAAGTTGAGTCTGAGGTATCATTTTAAACGTTGGTTTTGCTTTTGATATTTTGAATACATACGCCTAGTTTTGAAAAATATAAGAAAATAAACTTCAAAATAAAATTTTTTTAATATTTTTCTATAAAACTAATTAGGAATTTGAAAATAAATTCTTGATCAAAAGCAATTTGTTTGGAAAATATCCGTTAAAAAATAACTATTTGATTTGGATACGCGTGAACGTATGTCCGGTTCGAAAATAACATTGTTCTTATGGAATTAAAACCAACATGGCCGACAGCCTATGTTATTAAAAAAAGGACACTTGAAGCAACAGTTTGATATAAGTCTGCATTCTTAAATACAATTAATAAAGTTTTCGAGTTTTATTTATGTATTTGTTGGCTTTTTCTCGAAAGTAAATATTTGCATTTCTTAAATTTCAAACTGCCATAACTTAAAGAAAAAAAATTATAGAGATATACATGTTGTACTAAACCGTTCAAAATTAAAATATTAATTTAAAGATATTAATAACTCAACATTACAAAGATTCGACAAGAGGTCCATTTTTCCTTTTTGCCTCACATATAAGGTTTACACGTTGGATCTACGTTTAGATCAATTAATTCAATTGATAGTTGTCAGGTTTATTAACACCAGATCTAGTTTATTTTCTCTGGGAACTATGTGAGATGAACGATAAAATAATCCCAACCTTAATTTTAAAATGTTAAAACTACATCAGTTCATTTCTATTTCATCTTATAAACTGTTTGTGTATTCAAACACTAGAACCTATAAATTGATAGGTACTCTTATGATGCTATTGAGTTTAAAACTTGGCTGTATTATAATAAAGAATGTTTTCATTTACCCCAACAATGCGATTAAAAAATAAAGCATTTGTTCATATCATCTTTGTGATCATAGGTCTTGTCTCTCTGACGAAGAGAACAAAAATACTGTATTTTTGTGCCAAATGTATTCTGTGAATAACACTAAATCTCTACGATTGATCATTAGAGAGCACTTTGCATGCAGTAACAATGTGCGGATGGTGCAATATGATAAGATCGTTAAACCAGGTTAAATATGTTACACATTGCTTCTTAGCTTGAGCTTCGCCTGGTAAACGAACATATCCTTTAACTTTAAATAGTTTTAAAACTCAAACAAAATTAATTGTAAAGTTACGTAATTTACTTAATGACATAAAATACCGACACAAAGTACAACCAACAATACATTGGGTACGCACATAGTTCAAACAACAATGGAAGTCTGTAAACAGATACATTATCCGTTCACCTCTTAGTTGTACCTTAAATGGCCGATGAGTTTGTTGCTGTCTGGCAAGTCCAGAAATTTGAGCAAGTCCAGGCTCCGGTCCTCGATTTCCATCCAATGCATTCCAAATATTCTTCCATAGAAGTTGAAGGTCTCTGCCATCGTCATGTCTTTGTACAGAGCGA